>NW_010729126.1:3336327-3357141 GCF_000365185.1 Nelumbo nucifera
TTTATTTTTATAAAATATTTTTTTCTAAATATTTTTATAATAAAATATTTATAAAATATATAATAAAATATTTTTATAAAATATAAAACGAGTCGAGCCAAGCCGAGCTCGAGCCTGGTACTATTCGGCTCAGCTCGGCTCGAATCCACCCCTAGAATTCAGTTTTTAAAGTTCCTTTGAAAGTCAAATACTGGTAAAATAAACCATATAATTATGTAATAACAAGAGTCACATAGCATCAATGGTATCTTTTCCCAATATTACCATGAATTTTTAAAAGAATTAACTTATATTTTCTTTATAAATGGGGTGCAATGTAACTTGACTACAATCTATCACCTTGGAAGGTTACCTAGTGGATCTAGATTTCATGGTTAGGTTTATTCTGTCGAACTTGTGTATTGACTAGAACTATTGGTTCTGATATTTGTTTATCTGGTGGATCTAATTTGTTATTTGACACTGAATATAGTATTGGGTGTATGTAAATGAGTTAAAACTCTTTTTATTTGGTAGAGGGTTGAGGGTTTGGGTGAATGGCTGCAAAGGTGTTATTTTGCTGCATTGTAAATCTTTGCTATGTGGAGTTCTTTTGCTCATCTGAAGTGCATTAGAGTTTTGAATTCCACAATGGAAATATGTTTTTTAGAGGACCATATTTTGAGTTCAACATAGAAAAACAAACACCAAATTTTATTTTGTTCTTGGGAAAAAGGATAGTATTTCTATAAGATGTTTTAGTCTGTTTTCCAAACTAGTTAAACTTTATGGAATGTAGCCCGCCCCCCTTCCCCCATGGCTTAATCTACTACTAGATTTGAGATAGATTAAACAAGAAACTTACAGTTTGGTAAATGATGGCTCTTCTTATTGGTACCCTATCACCAAATGGTCTTGAGTCTCTCCTTTGGCCATTAAGGAAGTGGCTTCTAGCAGTTGGCTCACTATTTAAATGAGACTAGGAGATCTTGACAATCATGACTGTTCAAATTAGATGGGTTCCTAGAAGGTTGGATTCAAATAGAAATAAATCTAGGGTAGATAGGGTTATATACACACACATAAACCTAGGCATAAACATACACTATGATTTAACTAGAATTGAATAGGCTAAAAACCAAGTTCATTTTGATAATTAAATGATCCCTGTTTACAGGACTCAATAACCTGTTACAGTGTAGTGAGATTGTACTAAGCAAACTAACCTAAATTTTACCCTTTTCCACGGGGGCTTTAATGCAACAAAAGGCAAAGAAAACCCCAAAGCGAAATTAATTCACATGCTAAGCTGATCGTTGAAGGCCAATTTGGAAGAATTGAATGCAAAATTATGTTAATTTCTCAAATTATATGAAAATGCAAAATTATATGAAACTTAATGTGACCTTATTCGATTAAGAAGCAATTCCTTACTATTTCTTATTCCTACTCATATTGTTCTTGTTCAAACCTTAACTAGTTTCTCTTTCTTTTTTGATCAGCATAAAGAGGGGTAAATGGCAACTAAGCAACATCACTATTTGCTACAATTAACATGAGTAGTTTCTCTTGAAACTATTTCAGCCATGTTGAGAGTTCAACAAGACCTTTCTTCAAATATTGACTCTCTGGGTTGTCCAGGAGTGAAGGCTTCATTCCACATCAGTTCCATATTTGGCTTTTATCAAATTATGTTAATTACTGATTTTTTTTTTTTTAATTTTAAATATAAAGTTGGACAGGGGAGTGCTTGGACATGGACCATGAAAAGAGAAACACATGAAGCTTTGGCAACTATACTTTCCTCTATAAGTCTTGTGTTGTTTAATGTCCTCTCTAAACAGCTCATTTCGCATAGGATATAACTGAAGCTTAAGCCAAGGAGCATTCCAAGACAACTAAAGTAGTAGAAGCAGTAACCTCTCCATTCTTCGCAAAGAAAAACAAATTAAGAACACCAACATGGCCTCAGATGTTGGTTGGGTACTTAGCGAGACAACTCTTTACTTCATTATGCTTTTCAGACAAAAAAAAATTGCTTAAATAAATGGATAAACATAGACAACAATCTCTTTGGTTGTCATTGCTTATAACAAATGTAATGGGATCATCCTCTTTGGTTGGAGAAAGACATAAAGAAAAGCATAGCCAAGTTGTGCGCCACAAACCCAAAAAAGAAAAGCAATTATTGGGGAAACAAGCCAACAAATGAAAGGACTTAAACTATTTTGTAGAACACAATAAAAGAAAAGAATCTAAAACATAAAAGTTGTGGCAATCAGTAATTTACAGTGAACTACCTATAAGGAGATAAGCAAAAAAAATGAATGAAAGAGAAAAAAGAAATCCATCTTATATAGGGGTATTCACTGGTCAAGTTGGGTCGGTTTTAGTGATTGTGTTCAATCTACCCGATTGGCCAGGTTGCATATTCACCAAACCGAAAACTGACTCAAATTTGAAGGATCGATTTGGATTGGTTTTTCGGTTTAGTTAGTCGGTTTGCTTGAGGGATGGCTAGATACTTCATTTCTCAAACCATCAGTCAATAAAGGACAAATGAGCTTATGCCTTTGGAGCGGCATAAAGCCTTAGAGAGTAGAATGACGAACATTACAACTTGCAAGAGAAAAAATTGGGTCAAATCTGTCTTTCCAAGACTCCAAGTCAGGAATTTTCTCTAAGTTTGGTAAGTTTAAAACCTTAGGGATCTTTCTTGCAATGCTAGTCGATCCCAAAAAGGTAATAAATAAAGTGTGGGTCTTTTAGTTTTTGAATTTGACTCAAACATTGACTTCCCCCATATACCATGTTTCCTGTTTGGTGTAAAGTTTCCAACTCAAAAAACAATCCTAAGACAAAACCAATTCTCTATTTAGCTAATGTTATTATGTTACTTAAAGCTAACTAGGATATGGAAGGACTAGAGACTAGGGAGCAATAGGTCAATTACCATTATCTAAGAATGGAAAACGTTGTATATTAGTGTATTATAGGTTCAATTCGATTTGGTTTTGATTTTCATGTGTGACAATTGAAACCGACTTGATGTATTGATTTAATTACTAATACAAACCAAAACCGACCAATGGTATTGAAAAACTAACCAAACCGGGTTGGGTCAGGTCGGTTTGGTCAATTTGACATTTAATATGAACATCCCTAATCTTATATGATACAAAAACAAGAGTGAATTACTTGAAAGAGAATATAAGTCCTAGGCATTGGAGATTCTAAAACTTACAGATATTGTGGATAAGATGTAGAGATGAGGTAATTTCGTTATGCGAAGATTGCACGAGAAATGCAGATGAAAATGGAAAAACAATGTTAAGGGTCTTCCATAAGGCAAAATCTAGAGAAGAGTGAAGAGATTCTGAACTCTAAAAATGTATTTCATTTTGGAGGTATTGGAACCCAAGTAAAAACTAGGGAAGAAGATGAAGCGGGAAAAGGAGAGGGTGTAGATATTTTTGTTGAAAAAGAAGGCTCCCTAGCATGAGTAGAAGATGATGAGTGTGGTCTTAACGTTGGTTGAAAACGCCAGAAAAGTAGCCTAAGATATGACTGCTGCAACACCTCTACTAAAGGTAGATGGAGAAAATGAAGGAGCTTTGTTTTGTCAAGGCTCAATAATTTTTCCCAGAGATTTCCTCGACTTTTCCTTTCTTAGTGAGGTTGCATTGATATGGTGTGATCCACATCTCATATTTTTTCCATCTCATCCCCCTATTTCCCTCAAAACCAAACATAGCCTAAAAGTATTCCAAATTCCCATATCAATAAAATGTATTTTTAGGTGGTTGTGTTGGGTGGGGAAATTTTGGGTATTCCCTGCCTCCAATGGGATGTGGGTGCCTCGTCCTGCCACCAAAGACAGGTCAAGAACGGGGAGGGGTTCCCCATTCCGAACTACCACATTGCCATTCCTACTTGGAAGGTGGGCATTACTAAAAGGCAATAAATATATAGTACATTAGGGTGAGCAAATGGGTATGTTCTACCTAAAAATGAATGAAATTGACCACAAACTGAGTGGAATCAAACCAATCAGTCTGAGTCAAAATTCTTGGAACCAATCCCCACCTAGGCTATTCCAGAGTCTAGGCGCTTAGAGTTTACCTTACTCAAAAATACTTTAAAGATGTAAAGATTTGGACCCAAGGGCTCATGGTTACAAAGACCATAGTCTCATATAACCATTGAGTCATTAAAGTGATTTAATCATTTCTCTTTAATCTAATATTTATACATGTATAAAAAGTAATGCAAAAAAGTAATATTTACAAATTTAAGTTATAATGATAATTTTTAACTATATATTTAATATATTATGATAATCTACAAATTAAAGTTATACTCGGAATTGTAACTCAATAAAATGTGTATCATTTCAATCCATTGGGCCCAGTTGAAAACACACCACACTCTCTCAAAGTGCTCTCTATTTTGACATGGATGGTGTGGATACATTGTTTAATAAAAATTGAATAAAGTATCTTAATAATTTATTGTAAAACCATAGAAAATTGATTCCATCCAATGTATCCTAGTTCAATCCACAAGATTTAAGCATGGATGATATTTTACAATAGGGCCCAGTTCAATCCACAATATAGTATGGACCGAATTGAGCCACGACTTAAAGAATGCTCAAAACACTATGGCATGGATCAAAACAAATGACCCATGATAGGAGTACAATCGAGCCGAGTTGAACTTCTGTATGTCTTGGCTCTATTCAATTAAAATACTGTTAAGTTTGAGTTCAAGTTCAAGTTAGATTCAAACTCTTTTTCTTGATTTAAGTTTGGTTCAATTAAATATTCGTTGAGCTCAAGTCTGACTTGAAATCTCGAAAGTGAATATATTTTTATATTATATATACATGTATGTGTATATGTTAATCGAGCTTGGCTTGCAAGCTTTCAAGTTGAACTTCTTATTAATCAAGCCTTGAGTTTAAATAACTAATCAGACTTGTCTTGAGACTTGAAGTCGAACCAAGTCTAATCTAACTTGATCTCAAACTATTTGATTAGATCTTAATTTGATTACAGCCCTAATCCACACTATTATGGATTCAAGCTACATTACCAAACACCACCTAGATTACTGGATTTAATTTATTGGGGTAATGTGAGTTTTGAACTATATATTAGTATTATTGTTGAAAATTAAATTTTTAAATGACAAGTTCAGAATAGGTTTCATGGGTATACTTTAAAAATAACCCTAAAATTGGTCTTGATAGGGCAGGTTCAGTTTCCAAAAACCTAGAATCGATCCCATAAATTAAGTTTTAGGTTCTGCCTTGGAACCGAACCAAATAAACCCATGTTCACCGCTAATATATATATTGAGATGATAAGGTATTAATTTTATTAATAATAAAAAAAGAAAGAGCAAGCAACGTACTATACATATCCCAAAAGGAACAAGGTTGAATCGGGCTTTAGGATCAACACTTGAGCCCGAACTACTTACCAACCCTAAAAGACTCACAACAAAAGACACATTGGCCCATTAAAGAAAAAAAAAAAAAAAACAAATACTCCTGTCCTCTTAGAAAACTATACCATACTAGTTAGTGAAACTAGTTGAACCGTGACCAGGTGAGGGTGATCATCGGCCGAGCTAGGTCGGGTTTAGCAATTATGATAAATGCTTTAACCTAGGCTCGGGCCAGGCTTATGGGCATTCTGGGCTTATGACATTCAATAATAAAAATTTTATTATTTAAATTTTTTATTTTAAATTAAATTAAATAAAATATAGTATATATAAAAATGTGGCACAAGCCCAAGGTACATTGGGCTTGGCTAACCTTTGGACCTATGTACCAAAAAAGGCATGGGCCTCATTTAATTATTAGAGTTGATTTGGCTTGGCTTATCTATGCTTTTATAGATGAAGACATGGCCTCCATTTCCATTCTTAAGCAATGTGAGACTTGGAACAACACTAAATAATAAGTGTTACCATTGAGTGTTTTTCCAAGTCCCACATTGCTTAGGCAAAGAGAATTAAGGCCTTGCTTTGGAGGACAAATTTACATACTTGAGTTGGATCAAGTGTTCACACATGTATTGACATGTGTCAATTAATTCTCCATTTTTCTAGGTTGAACCTATGACCTGTGAAACTCTCCCTTTTTCTAGGTTTTTGTCCATTTGGTTCTCTAAGTCATCTTCAATATATGCTTGTGTTAAATTTAAAATTTTTAAAATATAATTTTATTAATTTACACAAACAATCCTATATATTTGGTCTAACCAAGCCTAAGCTTGAGGCCTGAGCATATATTATTAGGCTCAGGGTGTGGGCCAGCCTTGGCCCTGGTATCCTAAATGCCATTAGTACCCCTATAGAAACCCAGTCTAGCCCTTGCCAACGCTTAATCATCTCTACTCAGTCTCTCGTTGCATATTATAACTTTTTTTTTTTTCAAAAAGAATTACATAATATAACTTGCCATCCTATTCCATCTCATAATTGCTATTATCTTCTTGTCTCTTCTCCTATCAAAAGGAAATTCCATTGCCTTTGAATTAACACAAATATACTCTAATACAAATCCTCCCACCACTTTTAGAATGCCTTTGGTTCCTGCTTGTCGATATATTCGAAAGGAAAGATCATCATCATCATCCAACCCTTGCCCCAACTATATGGGATCGGGTACTTGAACCCTATTTCACCATTTGTTATGTTCAAAGCCATATTCATTGTTAAATTATTGGCTCATTCCAAAGGATAGATTTAAACTTAATTGAGGTTCATTCCTTCTTTGTCTTCCTTGTTCATATGTATAGAGATAGCTACCATTCAGCCGAAACTAGGTTGAAAATGGCATTTTAAAGACATTCAAACTTGGAGGATGTTTCAAATCGATTTCTTAGAAAAATGTAAGAGGGATTTGAGTTATTTCAAAGTGGATTGAAGTTTGGATTGGTCAAAGAGAAAGGGGCAAGTGGTTGGACCGGATTTAAACATTGAATTGTTAGTTTTTTGGGGATTTAATGTGAAAAATGAATTGAGGGTTCTCTTAGATGCTTAAGAGTGTTATAGAATTTTTCTCCTATTCCCCCCTCTTCTTGCTCAATTTGGTTCCCTTTTATAGAGAAAGGTGTGGTAAAAAGGTTTGAAAGTTGGTTTACATGTGGCTAGGACTTTAAGAAAATGTTTTTATGTAAGATTTTCAAGTGGAAAGGGCTTTTAGTCAACTTTCCTTATATATGCAACATTTCTCTTCGATTTGGGGTTGGTTTCAAGGGGTTTTGTGCATCCAATGGGAGGTTAGGCTGTGTTTGATACATCTAACACGAATTTCAGGTTCCCGATGGCATAAAATGTAAATTTGAGTTAACCATAATGATCATTTTATCTTTCTATAGAAAATGGTGTATCTTAGGTTTTTCTTTGTATTTTTAAGCTTAATAGGCATAATTTTATTGGTCCATGTGGTTTGAGAAGTCAAGTGGAGGATCAACATCAACCTCACCCTCTTAAGGTATTAGATTGGGAAAAAGAAGAGGCGATTTAATGCAATGTATTGAAACAAAATCTTTTTAGTTGATAGTCAAGTGGGTAAATTAGGTCATAAAATTTGATGTATTGTGGTTTCTTAGAGTCTCTTAACATGACAACGAGGTCTAATTGGTTTAAATATGCCTTTTGTAATGAAAATCCACATCTGATAAGATTCGATGAATGAGATTTGCCATAATAGAATCTTAGCTTAGTAGTGGGTCAAGTGGAGGAGTTTGGGGTTGAATTTTGGTGGATAAGCATTTTGGAATGTGTAGAATTTGATGGAATAGATAGAATTTGGTCATGGATAAAGATTGAATTATTTGGTTCAAATTAGGGTTTTAATTCATAGCTTAACAACCAAGTGAATGCTTAAAATGAGAATCTTACTTGTTTTAATTAGAAGGAAATAAAGGAATTGATGGTTGTGATTGGATGGGTATACCGTTTTGAGGTTTTTGGACTCCATGGGAGTGGTTTTATTGTTTGGCATTTGGTGCTACATACCACTAATAACCCCCTTTCCTAAATCAGTGGTCACTGGAATTGATTTCACATCAATGTTGGAGAGAACTAGCTAACATATCAATAGGGCACCCCTGATTGGTGAGTTGTTTAGTTATTTGGATAATGGATTTTGGTGCTAATTTAATTATGACTACCGGATTGGAATCTTTAATGATTAAGTAATTAAACAAAGAAATTTTGAATTGAAATTCGACATGTAGAGACAACTTAAGATGATGAATCATGTGGAAGGTTCAAATTTGGTAAATAATCTATTAATCTTAGTCATTACAGTTTTATTCATTCAAGGCTGTTAGAATGGGATATTGACAACTTTTATGGTTGGTCCTCGAAGTTTTGAGATGATATTTGATAGATGATTATATATCATGGTTTTTGAGGTGGTGGTGTGTTGGATTTAGTTTTATAAATTCAAGGTTTTGATATTGCATTAGTCAGGACCATCAAAAGGAAAGTATAATGAACAATGGATCTTTGGAATTTGATTGTTGAATTTAATGTGCAAGTGATTTTTAGTTTCCTAAGTCTTGGTAAGGGTTGTCTGATTTTCATAAAAAGCTCGTAAACTGTTAGATGCTTATTTTGTCATTCTCGTTAATTAGGATCTTTAAAAGGGATGGTTCTTTTGTGAAAATTAGTGGTAAATTTTGAGTATCTTGGGGTATTTCAGTGTTTTGAGTTTATTAGCATTTCCTACTCATGCATCATTTATAACTCTCTTTTATTGCCCATGGATCATGTAGAAGTAATAAGTATAATTGTGCTTCAATATCATGTAGCTTTGCATCTAGATATGTAGATTAGAAAACTAGACTTTTGGTGACCATTGAAGATAAATCCTATTTCCTTGAAGCCATCAAAAAGAGGTGGGTTGAGTAGAGAATTGAGATATCCTTGGTTTTATGATTAAATGGGCTAGAATAGTGAAGTTAAATACTAAGTAATAAAGGAATGAAGTAGAGTAGAATTCGACTCTGACTATGTGTAGTGCCTAATGGCTACACTCATAACCTAATCTCTTATTTAGCATGGTTAGAGACCGGTTTTAATGGAACCACTTAGATGATTTTGTACTAAAATTTTCTTTTTTAGACTAAAATGTTTTTCAAAATCATCCTCATCTCATTTCCTTCTCCCCCCTTTCATCTTATTGTTTTTAGCAATGTTTTCGAACCGCTGTTAATCCGGACGGTTAGACCATTCGGCCCAAGAATAGTCTAGGCAATAGGTTCCGTTTTACTCCAAATTCAGAATCTAGTAAAAAACCATTGAAAAAGTCAACAAACCATTGATCCGAGCGGTTGAATCGTTGACCTATCAACCCGTTCAACAGTTTTTGGCCTTTTTTTATTTTTTAATTATTTATTTTTAATTTTGCTGTCAGAACGGGCCTCCCATTTGAACTAGACAGTCGGACCATTGACCCGGAAACCGGTGGCCAGAACGGTTCCGTTTCTGGGTCGTTTTTTAAAATGTTGGTTTTTAGGCTAGCATAAAATTCAGGTGGCGACTCCTTATGGCTTTGTTTGGTGGCATTCCCATTGCTTGGCCTTAGATTCTCACAATAAAAATACATTTTTGTATTAAAAATGCTAGAAAATTTCTTTTTATTTGGTACTAAAAATGAGATTTTGCACTCAAAGTTGGTCAATGTGGAAAAGGTAGATTTCAGCCTTAGAATTAGTGCTTGTACAATTGTATCCATCACAATAAAATCTGTTTGGTAAGAATCCAAAATTCATCGATGCAAAACAAAACCAACTTTGCATTCTCATGAACCATACATATTTGCATCGGCACTTTTACGAATGCAACAATTAAGTTGTGTTTGAATCAAGGATCAAAGTATTGATATGTATTGATCCATATTGGCCAATATGTATCATGTTGATAGCTTACCGATATACCCCTCCAGGAGTTATATTGGGTCAGACACTGATTCAGAGGGTGGTCGCCTTAAACCGACCCTCTGAACCGGTTTCTAAAAAAATAAATAAAACTTAAAAAAGTACAGACGGCATATCGGATTATGTCAATATTTTGAACCTTGGTTTGAAGAAAATATCGAAGGGTTTTGTTAAAAAAAACTCAGCAAAATTATATTATTTTGTTGGTGTGACAATTTATTTTTTCGAAAGCAAAACAAGTAAACAACAATATTGTTGAATGGCTTTGGCTGCAACCCCCATGGTGGTCGATCTGTCTTCTCTTCTAAGTTCTAAATGGCAGTACCTCTTGTGTGGAAAGACATAATACGGAAAGGGTTTGACCCGTGACAACCACCGTGAGTTTTGGTGAAAGCTCATCTAATCGGTTGACGTGAGGGGGAAGGTTTTAGTAATTTACCAAAACTCAGAGGAGTTAAAAGTAATTTATCTTTTTCAAATTTCCACTCTCCCACTCTCCCACTGGCCACTGCTATTTATAATCATGCATTCAAATCTCAACTCGCAAATCCCAAGTTATAACGCGGTAATGGAGGAGAAGGACCAGAAGGTTACTGAAGACGATTTCCACGTAAAAAGGCATCGCATTAGTCGTCCAAAGAAGCGCAAGAGATCGAAGCAACAAGGTAATACTGAAACCCTAATTCGATCCATACTAATTCAAATGGCCGGAATAAGAGTAGCTTCAGTTCAATTTCTTCGTTGCAATTGCTACATCCTTTTCCTTCTCTTTCTTTTTTGGTTGTTTAGGTACTGCTTGTTTAGTTTCTCTCGTATCTTTTTGATTCATCGCTTGCTTTTAAAATATTGTTTAATCATTTGCATTTAATTTCAAATAATAGCACTCCAAAATTATCACTGCAGTAGTACCAGTTAGTCCACTTGTTAAGAAGTATTGGCTTCAAAGATACAATCTTTTCTCGAGGTTTGATGAGGGCATAAAAATGGACGAGGAAGGATGGTTTTCAGTGACTCCAGAAGAGATTGCAGTCAGGCATGCTGAGAGAAGCGGGGGAGGAGTCGTGATCGACTGCTTCTCAGGTGTCGGTGGTAATGCCATTCAATTTGCAAAAATGTGAGCTCCTTTACATTTAATACGTGAAATGTATCCATATTCAATTATCACTTTGTGTGTTCGAATCTATATGTATGTTGCTTGAAGTATTGAAATGACATTCATCACCACTTGGGGATCCTGCAAATGGGAAACATGGGGAAATGTCAAAAACAAGCTTGGTTACGGGCCTAGACCTCAACCTCAACTTAAATAAATCAGCCAAGTAACATAAGTTAGAGGGGATTAGGGGAAGAAAATAGTCACTCATAGTACTATGTGATCCATCAACATACAATTTAATTTCGTTGCATGACCCACATACAAGGAACAGTACGCACATTGTTTGAGCACCATGAAGATAAAACAAGCGGAACCCACTAATCATGGTTACCCAATACTAGATGGAGTATCTAGTTGGCTTAAAGCTATGCCTCTACTTCCAATAATGACAGGATGACTAATATTGCATATGTAACAATGATAGATAGTGGGCAAAGTGTTTTAAGAGGCATGCCTAGGTACACGGGTGAGACACATTTCAATCATGTGCCTTTTGTGAACCCGGGTGCAGTTCCTTTGAAAAGGCATGTGCTTGGTGCACTTGTGCCTCAGCCCAGGTGCATGCCTTTTTAAATGTATCTTTTTTGCTACATTCTTCTGCGGATTCACATCTTTGTAATGTTTATCAACTTCCAAATTACCTTTTATTGTTGTTTGCAGACTAGTAAAGGTCTATTAACTTTTAAATAATATCTGATTCCTAATCCTAAAATAGAATGAACTGTGACTAGCAAACCAATTTTTGTATATGTATGGGCCGAAAATTTAGGTTGGTGGTGTTACCCCAACCCTCACATGGAATTGTTTGGATTTGCCACAAGGGGCCTTTATGAAGGTAGAGTGTCCATCTCCAAAATTAATAATGCAGGATGTTTAACATCAGATTGGCTACTTGAAGGAATGCAGCTAGGAGATAAATAAATGGATTGAAAGTTCTACATGCTTGAACAATTTAGGACAATCCACATCTATTTTTGCCTTTCCTTCTATGTTTTCACTTTGGATATTCTTTATATGTTATGTTTATGTATTTTAATTTTAGACAATTGGCTTTCTAAAACATTTAATTTCTTTTAAAATTCAAAATTGCATTTTCCCTGTTTTTTTTTACTTTTGTTTTAAAGCGGCATGTATCTTGCTTTGTGCCTTGGGCACTAAAAGGACCTTTTGCTTTTAGAACACGGATCTATCCTATAGTTTCATAGTGTGTCTCATGGTTTTAATCCCCTGATGGTTATTAAAACTGTTGCTGGGCAGATGTTTGTGGGCCCAGTAGCTTCTGGTGCTAGACTTTACTTTTGTTAATTGGGGGCAGTATTGTAATTTCATATTATTAATCCATCTTGCTTATAGCCTAATGAGAAGGCCATGGCCAAATATTTTGAGCCTCTCAACTTTCTTCTTCATCATCATCTTCTTTTCTCTTAATATTTCCTTTTACTTTTTCATCAAGATTAATTCCAACTACAATTTTGTATATCACCTTTGTTTTTAAAATATAGTCACCATGATGCTCTTTCTCCATTCATGTAGCATATTCTTTGTTTTCATTATATTATTAAATCGTTTAGTTAGCCATAATAAGCTTATCTCTCCCATGCCTTTTAACACTTTTATTGGTATACAATCAGGTCTTAATGCCTTCTCCTTCTTTGTCTTACTATTTTTCATACTGCTAGAGTTACTAATAATATGGAGCAACTACACCCATTGTTTTGTTTGGAATCCACCACTCATTTGATAAATTTGTGTTTGCTTTCCTATTTAATTCAGGAAATTAAATAAGTTTTATTTTGTATTTAATGATCCACTTTATCTAAAAGAATGAGACACACATCAATTAGCAAATTGAAAGTCTTTATGGTGATTCTTTTATTTGAATTAGGAAATTAAATTAGAAAGGTTGGTCATCATTGGTATGGGTCCCACACCATATGAACTGAACACTTTTTTAGGGAGTGGAGGTGTTGGTGTGAAAATTTTAATAAATTCTCATGCAACATAATTCACTCAATCAAGTGATTGAGTTTTTATTATTTTGAGTAAGGCCCATTCAGGGAATCATACGGAGTTCCCCTTAATTACATCCCCACAAGAAAGTAGAGAACACCTTTTGATTCTGACTTGGAGTAATGAACACATAGAACAATAGGATACTTAAAAAAGAACTTTTCATTTGCTTTTCTTTTACATCAGGTGTACAAGAATGAGAAGAAAGAAGAAGAAAATACAATTGAGAAACAATACAGCAATACATTTCTCTTTTCTTTAATACAAAGAAAATTTCCTTCTCACTCCTTTCTTCATAATAAGTTGTAGTCAATCAGATGAAATTCTGATTGTAGACAACCTTACTCCTTGGAATTTTGCATACAAAAAGGGAACCATAGTCGATCAAATTGAATATTTGATTGTAGACGATTTTCATCCCTCTGCTCTTCATTTTCATTTGAAGGGAACCATAATCAGCCTTTGAGATTTAGGCTGTAGATGGTTTACTCCCTAACTTTGCCTTGAAAGAGGGACCATAGTCAACCAAGTAGAGGCACCTGGTTGTAGATGGTTTATTCCCCCCTACTCTTCATTTTCATTTGAAGGGAACCATAATTAGCCTTTGAGATTTAGACTGTAGATGGTTTAATCCCTAACTTTGTCTTGAAAGAGGGACCATAATCAACCAAGTAAAGGCACCTGGTTGTAGATGGTTTATTTCCCTCTTTTTCCTTTCTCAAAAGTAATAACAAAAGAGAGAGAAAGAAGGATACATAGAGGAAGTATTCACAGAGAGGACTTTCCTTTTCTCTACCTGTATTAGTGAGACTTTTCCTTCCTTGCCTTCCCTTGAGCACTTCTCTTTTCTTCTCTCCTTATCTTTGCTTTTCTTAAGAATCCCTTGTGAAAATTTTCTCCGAAGAGTCTCTACGTGTGTATCTAGCTTCCCCTTAAGGAGATTAAATAGGGAGTGGGGTGGTTATGTAACTATCCCCTCTTCCTAGGTGAAGGACACCTGTCCCTCCCGCTTAAAGAGAGGGAATTCCCCACTTAAAGAGAGAGAACTCCCCACTTAAAGAGAGAGAACTCCTCACTTAAAAGGGGGAACTCCCATACAGGATACTTTTTTATAATTTTAATGATTTGGCTAGTAGACTAGCTAGCCCACTTATTACAAATTATTTGAATAAAAAAAATGACTTTAACAGGAGGTAACTATTATTTTTTTTTTCCGAGAGTGAAGATAACCATGTGTTTGGTACTTCTTTTTGAAAGAAGAGGCACTCACGTGTCTGAATGGGTACCTCTTTATTCTGAGGTCTTTGCTTTACATCATAGGTGATTACATCTTCAGCCTACACCTTGCACATGATGCATCTAATAGCCAACTGTATTCCCTTCTTAATTGAGTTGCTGTTTTCTTCAGCATAAGATCAAAAAAGCTTCGTTGATATAGTCTATATTCTTATTAAATGATATTCTCAACTTGTCTCCTTACAAGGGACATTTCAAATATCTTATTGAGATCCATCCTTTCATGCATTCCTTTTATCACCTTTCATCTCTTTTGGATTTTGAAATGACCATAGTCTATATTCTTTACATCAATGAAGGAAATAAAATGGATATGCTTATCGTTATAAATGCATGGCTATATGATTTATGTTGATCAGGGAAAGAGGCAGATATGCTTCTAAGGTAAATTACAACTTAAGTATTGAATTAAATAATTTATTAAGTTTCATGGTCTTAGTAATTTGAATATTCTTTAACTCTTGGCCCATTTTCCTCTTTATTGTTATTTGAATAAAATGATTTCAGTTTTAATTTGACCGTTTAAAATAAATTGTTTAGTCATTACATCTTTAATTTCGTTCCTTCAGAATTTAAAGAGATTTAATGTGGTATGAGAAAAGATTTCTTCAGCTGCATAACTTTCTTAACTTTAGTCATGTCTCTCCAGGTGTTACCATGTTGTTTCTATTGATATTGATCCAAAAAAAGTTGGATTAGCCTATAATAATGCAAAGATTTATGGAGTTGAAGATTATGTTGATTTTGTTATTGGAGATTTTTTTCAGCTTTCTTCATCACTAAAAGTAAGTTTAAGATGTACATCTTTTTCTTTTTTGTTGATGGTGATGAATATGCTTTGATTAAAGCATGGGTTGGATTTATATCTCTCTCCTATATTTTTAGAATTGTGATGTAAATATTTAAAATGAAGTTAAAATTTAGACCTGCTGAACTGGTTGAAGCCAATATGCTGTACATTAGATCAATTGGCTAGTCCTGATTCCTGAATTTGGCTTTCTAACCCTCATTTGGGAGTGATTTAGCTTGCATCATTGCTTCACTTAAACTAAAATTACATCCTTGTCAAAAAGTTGATGGAAGTATGTAGGGACTTGGGAGTACTTTGATTTTCAAGATGCTAAAGGCATGTATTTTTTGGTAGGCAAGACTGTTACTGTTTTTATATTATTAGCATTAGGACCTAATGAAAGAAAAGAAGATGCCTTATGATTGGAGAAACAATGGAATGGTGCCTATATTTAAGAACAAAGGTGATATACAAAGTTATAATAATTATCGGGGGATTAAACTTGTGAACCACACTATGAAACTTCAGGAGAAAATAATTGAACAAGGATTATGACTTGAAACAAGTGTATCGGAGAACCAATTTGTCTTTATTCCAGGGAGATCAATTATGGAAGCTATATATCTTTTGGGATGATTGATAGAAAAGTTCAAAGAGAATAAGAAAAGATCCTCATATGGTGTTCATTGATCTAGAAAAAGGCATATGATAGAGTTCCTAGAGAGATAACATGGTGGGTCTTCAAAATAGGTATATAGACCTAATTAAGGACATGTATGAGAGGGCAATGACCAATGTTAGAACACCAGTGGGAGAGACTTCAAATTTTACAATTACTATGGGTCTTCACCAAGATTTAACACTTGGCTCTTATCTATTTGCATTGATCATGGATGAATTGGCTAAACATATTAAGGAGGAAGTTCCATGGTGCATGTTGTTTGTGAATGGCATTGTTTTAATTGATGAAACTAATGAAGGATTAAATGCAAAATTAAGCTTATGGACAAATGCCTTAGAAACAAGAGGTTTTAAAATAAGTAGGACTAAAACAGTGTATATGACATGTAAGTTTAGTAATAATAGGAGTGCAAATCAAGATACACTTAGGATTGGAGACCAAGAGATAACTCAATGTGACCATTTCTGGTACCTTGGTTCAATAATTCATAACAAGGGAGAGATTGGGGAGAATGCCACCCAAAAATGGAGGGGTGCATTTTGACTTTTATGTGATAGGCGAATACCGCTTAGAATAAAAGGAAAATTCTATAAAACAGTTGTAAGGCCAGCTATGTTGTATGGAGTAGATTGTTGGTAATCAAGAAACAACATGTTCAGAAGAATGAATGTGCTAGACATGCAAATGCTAAGATGGATGAGTCGAAAAACTAGAAAAGATAGGATTAGGAATAAAGTTATTCATAAGTACCTAGGAGTAGCTCAAATATGTGATAAAATGAGAGAGAGTAGACTAAGATGGTTTTGGCACATGTATAGAAGACCACCAATTGCACCAATTAGAAGTGATCTGTTACCCATTGAAGGGGCTAGAAGAGCTTGGGGTACACCAAAAAGGACATGGGTAGAAGTAGTAAGAAATTATTTAAGTGCTAATTGTTTAACAGTGGATATGGCTTAAATAGAATGGATTGGCGAAACAGGATTCATGTATCTGACCTCATATAGTTGTGTAAGGCATGGATGATGATGATGATAATGAGGGTCACTGATAAAAAGCCGAAGATAGGATGTGATCCTAGGTCTGGAGTGTAAAACCCCTAGAATTAGTTAACTACCTAGGGCTACATAGGCTTCTTGTTGGATTGGATTCATATTGGATCAGCTTCATTTGCATCTTATCCGATTATCAAATCTTTGGATCCATAACTGAACTCTAGTATGTTGGGCTCGGATTGAATTTGTATTTAACCTGCATCCACTTTATTGTGGTTAAAATGATAGTTGAAAACAACCCTCTTGAAGTATAGAACTGCTTGAGATTAGATGCAAAACCAGAAAACAAACAAGAGAAGATTAAGAAGATGAGAGAGAGAGAGCTGGTGGCAAACATAGAATGACAGCCTATGGTCCATTCGGCCCATCTCCTCTACAATGACAAAAATTAAAAATTAAAAATCTAATTACTTTTAATTTATACATGTATTAAAATATATATTACATATAAAACTTTTTTGTTATAATCATATATATATATATATCATAGGGCTTGGATTTTAATTGGATCAGATGTTGAGTAAGGTATCAGACTTTTGGAATCCATTGACAGCCTTAGTTCTACAAGGTTTGAAGCTTTCAAAGTATCTCAACTTTACAAAGCTCATAGTAGAAGGGGAATAAAAAATAGTGGTTGGATGGTTGAGAAAGGAAAGCATAATTCCATGGCATAGCTTTCAAGGCGCCTAGGCGAGGCTAGGCGACCACAGGGCACCTAGGCGCCTAGGTGTTGCCTAGGCATTGGAATTTTAAAATGTTTGTTTTATTCAGTTTTTACTTTATATATGCTTTTCTAAGTTATTTTATTGGTTTTGTGTGCTAACTGGCAATCATGTACACTAACTATTAACACTACAAATCATTCAAATGAGTATAAATTTCATATAAAAAGCTAAAAATATATAATATTATCAATAAAAAGGAGTCTAAACCAACTATATATATATATATATCATATATATAATCAATTAATCAATGAATCAAGTTTCAGACATGTAATTCAGCCATAAAAAAACATTTGAAGAAGAGAATTAAATTCAGCCATACAATCACTGAATCAAGTTTCAGCCATGTAGTTCATCCATATAAAAAAATCAGCCATATAATCATATATATTAATGATATAAAAAAAATTTGATTGAGAAGAAGAAGAATTAAAAAAGAGATTAGAGAAGAATTGGAGAAGAGAAGAAGAGTAGGTTCGACAGCTTCGGCTGTTAAAAACTGAGATGATTCAAGTGTGAATCATGACTGAAATACTGATTGAGTAGGGCGGAGCCCTTGTTTTTTTCAAAAAAAATGGACTCATGGGGTGGACTGATGACTGAGAGAGTGAGAGTGACTGACTGAGAACAGTTGGACTCATGGGGTGGAAAAGAACAGTTTCAGAGTCTGAGACTCTGAAATCTGGAAAAGAAGAAGAAGAAGAAGAAGAAGAAGAAGAAGAAGAAGAAGAAGAAGAACTGAAGTTATCAACTTACCTGCTGAACTAAGGTGCGATGGAGCTGGGCTGCTCGAGCTTGTAGTGTTTGCCTGTTCGGTTCTCCTCTCTCTCCAGTCGAACCAAAACCCTTGTGATACAAGGGTTTAGAAAAGAAAATAGAGATTACTTAGTTTAGTTGTATAATTCTCTTAATACTAAAATGATACAATATAACAAGTTTATTTTAAAAGAATACAACAACCAATGAAATATTAAACTAATAAATTAAAAAAAACTTAATTTTTTTGGATGCATGTAGGCGCCCGCTTAAATCTCTGGGTGGGCGCCTAGTGCGCAAAACATATGGCGTTTGAGCGAGGTGACCATGAAAAACCGCCTAGTTGCCTAGGCGTGTCGCCTTGACAACTATGTTCCATGGCAATATAGGAACAATTGGAGGGTACAAAGGAGATAATTAGGGGCATGGATGGGCATGGAGATTCAATTTAGTTGGACACTGACATCAGCCAATGAGCTAGCTGATTCCATGTCAAAGCAAAGAGTCCAAAGAGAGCAGCTCTTCTGTATATAGCTTACATATCATGTTTATGTATTTTTATTTGAGCCAATAGGCTTTTTAAAACATTTAATTTCTTTTTAAAATTCAAGTTCATCATATTTATGTATTAGTGCTTATTTTTTAACGTTTTTTTTACAAAAACTTGCAAATTATTTCAAGAAATGTGTATGCCTCACCTTGTGCCTTGTGCCTCAGGTGCTAGAAGGCACTTGTGCATTTCTTGTGCCTTGCACTTTTAAAAATTAGTTATATTGTCTTACTCAAAAGAAGGGAGAGGTTCTCTCAAAGCTATTTACAAAAAAGGATACGTTCAATCACTACAAACCATTGAAATTATACAAAAAGTATATTGTTTAAGATGTATCTACTGTTTACTCATTTACCAAATCAACAAATAGAATTCTTTCCTATTCATTTGTGAATTGCTCCTTTTTAATGCCTGCGACTGATATTGTTAGCAACTGCCTTCTAGCACATTATCAATATTAGAACCAAGGGAAACACATTACCAATACCATTATTGGGAGAAAAACTGTCATCAATTAAGGTAACTGTTTGTGCAATGGAGATCTGAAAATCCAGTCATATGATCTGAAAAAGTCGTATTGTTATCCCAATAATGGTATTGGTAATGAGTCTCCACCCTCCACCTTCCACTTTGGGGCCAAGTACAAAATTTGAAGAAGATATTTGTTATTAATTTTTTGGATAACAAATATTTTTCCTGATATTGTTAGTGCAGTTTTCTTTAGTGTTAATTATAAAAATAAAGTCAAGGAAACAAAATGAAAAGAAACGAAAAGTATTTCAACTTGAGAATAAAAGGGAAAAAGAAGAGAAAAAGGTAGGGAGATCTGTCTTACACAGTAGGAGACAAGAAAGTGAAAAGAGAAAGAAAAAGGTCTCTACGAAGAAGATACAACCAATCTTATTTAACCTATTGACCTGTATTGGTATTGCCTTCATTAGAACATGCAAAAACACAAAAATGCTCCTGTTAAGTGATTCTTAACAGGGGAGATACAAAGCTACAACAAATGACTAAAATGGCCCTTGTGGGCAAACATTTTAGCACTCCCCCTCAAACTAGAGCATATATATCATAAAGCTCTAGCTTGTTACAAATATAATCCATCCTGGTACGATACAAGCTCTTGACAAGTCTGCTAGGTGTTCTTATGACTTGACATAAGGAGCCACAATATTACCATTTGTCACCTTTTCTCTTACAAAATGACAATCGATTTCTATATGTTTGGTCTTTTCATGCAAAATCAGGTTGGAAGCAATATTGGTAGTGGCCTAATTATCATGAAACAACTTTACATGCTTCCCTATAAAAATACCTATCTTTTGAAGAAGTTGTTTCAGCCATGTCAACTCATAGGTGGTGTGGGCCATTGCTCTATACTCAGCTTTAGCACTACTCCTACCAAGTACACTTTGCTTCTTACTTTTCCATGTAATGAGATTGCCACACAAAAAGGTATTGTACCCTGTAGTAGGCCTCCTTTCCATTGAGGAACTTGTCAAATCTGCATTAGAATATCCCTATAAGGTTAATTCTCTCCCTTTTGGGTGTGAAAGTAGCCAAGAAAGACACATTGAATTGCTTGGAACTCAACTTTATCATGTCCAAGGCCCAAGCGATGGTCAAAACACAACCAAAAACACACGAAGGGAGAGAGAAAGGGAACCTTGGGGGAAACATGGTAAAGAATGGAGAGTCCCTAAGGACAGATGTAGGCATACGATTGATCAAGAAGCATGAAGTGAAAACAACATCACTGTGATAGATTTTAGGGATTGTTAGAATGTTAGAGTGATGTTCGGCTGATAAGAGTTCTTATTAGCCCATTCTTATGTTTAACTTAT
>NW_010729126.1:3362596-3379001 GCF_000365185.1 Nelumbo nucifera
TCCTTGCTACTTCGAGTATAGCTCTTCAGATTACAGGAATAAACATTTAGAGTAGTAAGGCATGAGTTGTCTCAATAATGTTTTGATTCTTCTGTTCAGCTACTCCATTTTGCTGAGGAGTGTGGGAACAAGAAGATTGATGTTTAATACCGTGAGTGTCAAAATAAGCTTGAAAGGAACTATGAAAGTACTCCTTTGCATTATCAGAACGAAAAACTTTAATACAAACACCAAACTGATTTCGAATGTCAACATGGAAGGAAAGAAAAATAGAGAACAATTCTGAACGTTCTTTCATAAAATATACCCATATCATTCTTGAATAATCATAAAAAGGTTACAAAATATCGAAATCCATTGTAAGGCGACACACAATTGGGACCCCAAACATTTGAGTGGTAAGATCAAAAGGACTCTAGACTCTATTGTCTTCCTTGGGAGCAAAAGTGACTCCATAATGCTTGCTGAGTTGACACAATTCACAATCCAACTGGGACATCAACACCAAACTAGCTTCTTCAAAATATAGATTGAAAGATGATCCAAATGGAAATGCTATTGGTGAGGAGTAAGGGATGAATGAAGAGCTCTTAGAGGACCATTGACATCTAGGTAGTATAGATAGTGAGTTACTTACAAACAAGAAACTAAAGAGAATCTTTGAGATGTAAAAGTAGAGTTAACACTCATATCAAAACCAAGGGAAACACATTACCAATACCATTATTGGTTGAAGAACTGCCATCAATTAAGGTAACCGTCTGTGCAATGGAGGGTGGAGACTCAAAAGTATCTGAAAATCCAGTCATATGATATGAAGCTCTAGAATCAATTATGCATGGTAAACAGTTAGAATTGGAAACTAAACAAGCTATACCCGACTTAGCAAGGGTAGCAGTAGACTTGGAAGGCAAGGAAGAGGCCTAGGAATGGCAACAGGTAGGGTACCTGTGCAAATTGCCCTACCCATTCCCAAACCCGCTTATGTATCCCTAATTCCAAACCTGTCCCAAACCCGTCTAGCTTTTCCTCTCAATTTCCCAAACCCGTCCCGACCCGTCCCATCTGTTAAACCCCTTGACTAATCGTTTTCTACTTAAAAAGGTTTCTTAATGCTTATAATGTGACTTGAACCCAAATCAATTAATGATTGTGTCAAATCTCTTAACACTACTTTAAGCCACTAAGCCATCTCACCTTTTGTGTTATTTAATGAAATAAAATAGATTTTATTAACTTTTGTGTTCATCAAAACAATCAATACATATATATATGATTACCAATTCCAACTAAAAATTAATAGAAATAATATTTAAAATTAGCATTTTATAACTAAATGAAATAAACAATCTATCAAATCCAATTTTACACCAAATGATGATTTTAATCCCAAAAAATTTATATAATTAAAATATTAATAATAGAATAATTATCATAGTACTTAAAATTTATAAATTTGTGCATGATATATAATATAATGGGTTCATATTTATGTATCTCGGGTATCGGGTATCGGATACCCTAAAGTCAAAACCCAAACCCGTCCCAAACCCTATAGGGTTTTGATAAATGGGTTCTATTAGGGTCGGGACGGGTTAGATACCTGAAAATTTCCGTGAAATTGCCATCCCTAAGGAGGCCTGGTGAAGTCTCTCATATTCCTCATGTGTGATGGAGACTAGCTCATTACTCTTACCAATTCTTGTGGCTGGCAACTCATTAGTAGGATCATTCATACTAGCCATCCTCAACTACTCCATGATTGGCCTAGGAAGATATCGGGCCATGCAAGTCATAACAGAAAGTAACCGTGTGCCCCTCACACAGCCACAATGTGTGAACTCTTTGATAGTGCCATAACCATCACTGTTAGGAATGGCAAGGGGTGGGGTGAGGATGGGGAGCCACTCGCCATCCTTGTCCCTGTTCCCATTATATCCCCATCCCCATCCCAACGGGGATCCCCACTTCCTGTGATTTTTTTATGATGTCAATCATTTTGCTTTTGTTTTTTATTTTATTTAAAAAATTAAAAATAAAATAGTTAGAATTTGCAACCCTATTAAAAAAGATCCAAATATATTCAAACATATTCAACCATATTTTTAAAATATTAATATACATGCATATTGTTTTCTTCTAGGAAGAAGAGAAGAAGGGAAGAAGAAGAGAGAAGGAAGAGAAGAGAAGAGACGAAGAGAGAATGGCTGTTTGGGAGCCAAAACTTCTAGGTGGTGGGGCCCAACTTTCTATTTATATTAAAGAGATTAAAAACAAAAGAGGAAAATTATATGCTTGCCCCTGGTGGGCAGTGGCACACCCTAATAAAAATCAATAATGAAAGGCAATAAACAAGTTGACAACACCCTAAGACTAACAACATAAAAGACTATAATAGCAGAAATAACTAACAAATCATTCTAACAACACTCCCCCTCAAGTTGGGCTGAATATATCTATCATGCCCAACTTGTCACATAACTCATTATGTCACAAGTATGGAAGTCCCTTTGTGAGAACATCAACCAGCTGCTCCTTGGAGTTGACATAAGGAGTGCAGATTTCACCCTTTTCCAATTTCTCTCTTATAAAGTGCTTGTCCACTTCAATGTGTTTTGTCCTATCGTGTAGGACAGGGTTAGTAGCAATGTTTATGGCTGCCTTATTATCACAATAGAGAGACATGGGGCTATTAACTGGGAATCCAAGCTGTCCTAGTAAATTCTTTTTTTTTTTATTGATAACAGAAATCAATTTATAAATGGATAATAAAGTTACAATAATCCGGGTAGAGGTAAAGAGGCTTAACTTTCCCAAAAAAGAAAAAAGAAAAGAGGATTACAATATAGCCCAACCCAAAACATCCATTGAAATTGAACCTCTATTCCCCCTAGTTTCCATTTAGTTTCCCTTCCCACCCCTTGTTTCGCCAATGTATCTGCAAAAGCGTTTGCAGTCCTCTTCACCCATTGAAATTGAACCTCTATTCCCCCTAGTTACCATTTAGTTTCCCTTCTTTCATTTGCATATTTCCACGGTCCATTGTCCTTCTTTAACCAGTTTAGAACCAGCTTTGAGTCTCCTTCAACAATTAGCCTATTAATACTCATCTCCTTTGTTTTTCGCAAACCTTCCATACATATCTCAGATCTGAGAGAGTCCCCATTCCCAATGGGGCCTCAAAACAAAGCAATCACCTTTCCATTCTCATCTCTAAACACCCCACCAACACTCGAGGGCCCAGGATTACCTTCACTACTGCCATCAAAATTTAATTTTACACACCTGGGTCTAGTGGAGACCATAAGGGAGAGGCACCTGATGAGAGAGGAGCAGAATTTGCCACTTCCTGCCAGCTATTCAGTAGCATAACTGTAGAGACATCAACAAGCATATCCAAAGACTTCAGCCAATGCACCACCCTAACCAATATTACCTCAATGATACCTTCTTTGTTCCTTTCCTTATCAAAAAAGGTCCTAGAGTTCCTCTCTTCTCATATAATCCAGCAAATAGCAGCTCTCACACACCTCCACATAACCCTACCCCTTTTCTTAGGCCAACTAAGGAAAGAGGTGGCAAACAAGCTTTGTATATCTGGTGGAGGGGTCCACCTGAAACCAAATAAAGAAATAAACCATTCCCAAATATTAGAAACAAAAGGACATGAAATTAGTAAGTGATAGGAGCTTTCACCATTAACCTTGTAGAGGGTGCACCGATTTGGGGACAAGCACCAATTTGGCCTTAAAGACTGGATAGAATTGTTGGTCTGTTGTGCCAAGGACTTAAAGAAAGAAGCACAAGAAAAGGCCCCAGAGGGGGACAAAGTCCAAATTCTACTATCCCTTTTTGAAGGGTTCAAATTCTCCTAGTAAATTCTTCAACCTAAGTGCTTTAGCCAAGTTCAAAATTTTGATACAATATGCCTCGTATCGGGCGTAACGTATCAAATCGGAGGCTTAATGATACACCCCTATAGGGGTCGTATTGGGGGTGTGATCTAGTTCAAGGGGTAGACCAGCCTTAAACCGACCCCTCTGAACCAATTTCAAAGAAAAACAAAAAAAGGGTGGGCAAGCTTCGATACATGTCGATATGCCTCTACCGGCGTATGGGCTTGTATTGATATTTTGAATGTTGGCTTCAGCCACCCCATGTACCATAGCCCTATACTCAGCTTCAACACTAGATCTTGCAACCACATTTTGTTTTTTACTCCTGCCCAATTGGCATCAGTATAGACTTCCACTTTTAGATGGTTGTGCTTATTGAATAGCAAGCTAGTTCCTGGATACTTCTTTAGGCACCTAAGAATTCTTTTTGTAGCCTCCATATGTGGTGTCTTAGGGGAATGCATAAACTGACTTAGAACACTAATCGGATAAGCTATGTTTGGGTGTGTCATGGACAAGTAAAGCAATCTTCCCACTAGTCTTTGGAACTGTTTCACATCTTTTAAAGGTTCACCATCACAATCACCCAATTTATGATCAACATCCATAGGGATACCCGCTGATTTTTCACCTAGCTTGCTTATGTAGGATGCACTTCCTCTAAGAGATGAAGATACCCCTTTTTGAGCGGGCAACCTCAATCCCAAGAAAGTACTTTAGGGGATTCAAATCCTTCACCTCAAATATGGAAGCCAAGAACTCTTTCAACTTCTGTGTTTCAGAGCTCTAGTTCCTTGTAATGATGATATCATCCACATACACTATCAACATTGCAACTTGTTCCTAACACCTCTTAACAAAAAGAGTGTGATCAGATTGACATTGTTTGAATCTTACTTGCTGAACTGCCATATGAAACCTACTAAACCATGCTCTGGGAGATTGTTTTAGGCCATAGGGAGATTTTCTCAACTTGCACACTTTATTCTCACTTCTTTTGGCATAGAAGCTTGGTGGCTGAACCATATAAACCTCCTCCTCCTCCAGATCACCATTTAAGAAAGCATTTTTTACATCAAGTTGATGCAATTCCCAGCCGAGATTTGTAACCAATGATAATAAAACCTGAATTGGATTCATCTTTGCTACAGGGGTAAATGTCTCATCATAATCAATACCATAAACCTGAGTGTACCCTTTTGCTACCAGCCTCACTTTGTATCTTTCTACTCTTTCATTTGCCTTGTGTTTCACTGTAAACACCCACTTACACCCCACAAGGTCTTTCCCTTTTGGAATGTCCACCAACTCCCAAGTATGATTCTTATGGGGGGCATTAATTTCCTCCATAGCATTTGTCCATTCAGGATAAGTCAGAGCCTCTACCACATTTTTGGGTATCGGAATGCTATCAACAACAGATAAGAATGCATGGTGAGAGGGGGAACTATGGTCATATGATACATAGTGAGTAATGGAGTGTTTGGTAGTACACGACCTAACTCCCTTTCTGTGAGCAATTGGGATGTCAAGATCATCCACAACCGAAATAGGAACAGGGGAATCAACAGGGATAAGGGTGCTTGGCTCATTTGGACTTACCTCTTGGGAGTCTGATGGCATCAGTTGCTCAGTATCTAGTGGCTCTACATCTTTAGAACACTATTGGTCTCTATGACGTATACGCAGAAAGACACGAAATGGTTCAGACTCGAAGAAGGAAACATACATAGAGACAAAGTACTTATGACCAACATGATCAAAACACCGGTGACCCTTTTGAGAGGAGGGATACCCAAGGGAGATACATGGAATAGACTGATGGTCCAAGTTACCTTGAGAAGAAGACAAATCATGGACAAAGGCATGACAATCAAACACCCTCATAGGGATGGAAAATAGAGGGGACTGTGGAAACAACAACTGATGGGGGAACTTGTAGTTCAATACTCTTGAGGGCATGCAATTAATGACATATGCAACAACAAGTACAACATTTATCTAGAAACGTTTCACACATTCATATGCAACATCATCCCTCGTACTACTTCAAGAAGGCATCTGTTCTTTCTTTCAGCAACACCATTTTGTTGTGGTGTTCTCACACACGAACTCTTGTGAAGAGATCCATGGGGAGCAAAAAATTCATTAAGCTCACCATTGAAATATTCTTTCATATTATCTGATCGAAAAATCTGAATCTCAACATGAAATTGTGTGAAAACCATCCTCTGGAAGTCCCTTATAATCTTTGGGACTTTGTCTCTGGTACGCATAGGAAATACTCATGTATAACGAGAAAAGTCATCAATCAATGTGATAAAGTATTTATATCCACCCTCAATGAAAAGTTGTTCTACATTGTTTGCTTAATCGATACGTTTGACACTGAAACTCTAACATCGAACATGACAAATAAAAACGGAAACAAACACTTAAATATTTCAAAGGACACATGACCTAGACGATTATGCCACAAAAAAACTTGACTCTTATTGGACTGACCCAACTAACTATGTGACTTTGAAGATGATCCAACTGAAGATGACACCGAGAAACCAGCCTTATTGTCGAGATTATAGAGACCATCTACTAAGCTTCCTCTACCAATCGTCCTCCCAGAAGTTAGATCTTGAAAAATACATGAACTAGGAAAAAAGGTTACACTACAATTTAAAGAATTTGTTATACTACTAATGGAAAGCAAATTGATAGGAAGTTTAGGTACATGCAACACATTATTAAGGTTGAGGCCATGGGGAAGAGATATTGATCCCTGGCCTGGAATGGATGAGAATGATCCATTTGCAAGCCTCACCTTATCTCTCTCGGACAATAGGCTATATGACTAGAAAAGATTTGGCTTACCGGTTATGTGGTTAGAAGCCCCTGAATCAAACATCCAGGGGGAATCAGTGGCAGTGGAAACATGGAAGGTAGAGGCCACATTACCTGATGTAGGTGCAAGTGAAGTAGAAGGGGTACTAGTAACTGAGTTGTCCATTTAACGTAAAGCCCTACCATACAATTCCAGATGATTACGGAATGAGTTCATGGTATCCTCCTTAGGGTTAGAACTCGTGGAATGTTCCTATGTAGCACCAGGGGTACCAATAGACTGAGAATTTTGAGTTGCCATATTTGCTGCATTATACTTCTTCTGACCCTTTACCTTGCCTTGCTCTTCCTTTTTCACAGTCCACTTCGGTTTCCCAAAGAGCTCCTAGCATGTGTCACGAGTATATCTTGAATGCCGACAGTGAGTACACCACAACTTGTCCTTGTCATCAGCTTTCTTGGCATCACTTTTCTTTCCCACATTAGTACCACCTGTTGCAGGCTTGCAGCTAATGCAACCTACTGCTCCCCCTCACTTGCAACCATTACACTCCGTCTACTTTCCTTAGATTGGACCAAGGCATACACCTTTTGAACTGAGGGCAATTCACGATTTCCTAAAATCTGAACTCTTAGAGGCTCATACAGGATTCATTCTCAACAGGAAAGCAAAGATTTGCTGCTGAGATACCAACTTCTTATAAGCTTTGGCATCATCGTCATCATTCTTCCATTCTACAATTTGATAGTGATCCAACTTCTTCCAAACAGAGGTAAGAGCTGAATAATATGCTGACAAACTGCGGTCACCTTGTTTACAAGTTGAGAACTTAGCCTGTAACTGACTAATATCCAACTCCTTCCATATTTCATTTGCAGTCTGCCCATATAAAATTCTTCTTTATAGTTAACACCTGGTTCCATGGCTGCAAGAAGCCAAGACATCACCATATTGTTCTCTTGATCCCACATATCATGTTCAGCTGTCCCACTTTTAAGTTCTTTCACTCTCCCATTTATGTATTCAGCCTTTCCCCTAGCTGTAACAACTGTACCACAGGTTGATGTAACCCCAGAGGAAGCTAAATCATCGGTTACCATATTAAGCAGGTTCTACAAGTCAAAAAGAACCACTGATGTACACAGAAATAAGTCTCCATCCTATTTCTACTACCCAACTCAAAAGTAGGGCACAAAACACACACCAATCTTCCTCCTAGAATGGAACACCACTACCAGCAACTAACAGACCCAAAAAAAATTCAGTCTTCAATCACCACTAGGCCACACAAGGCACACACTAAAGAAGGACAACACATACCTGTCACAAGGGAGCACACAACCCCCTGTACAGCACCTGTACGAAGATGAACATAACTAGAAACACAGCCTTCACAGCATCGGCTGTCACCAACTAGTGTTTCCTTGGTGTTACAACCAAGGAAGAACCCAGAGAAAACACAATCTGATATTTCCGACCAGTTCGATTGGGTTCTTTGACCTCACAGTTCAAGAAATCAAAAAATCTGATGAGAAGAGATGTAATTCTGAGAGAAAAGAATCCTCCTATTGCCCAGAAGTATGCTCTGATACCATGTTTTCTTCTAGGAAGAAGAGAAGGGAAGAAGAAGAGAGAAGAAGGAATAGAAGAGAAGAAGAGAGAAGAAGGAAGAGAAGAGAAGAAGAGAGAAAGGCTGTTTGGGAGCCAAAACTTCTAGCTGGCGGCGCCCAGCTTTCTATTTATATTAATGATATTAAAAATAAGAGGAAAATTACATGCTTGCCCCCAGCTGCACACCCTAATAAAAAACAATAATAAAAGGCAATAAACAAGCTGACAGCACCCTAAGACTAACAGCATAAAAGACTATAACAGCAAAAATAACTAACAGATCAGGGGCCCTGTAGGGCGGGGAGTGCTCTCCCTGTCCCTGCCCTGGCCCCACCAACAGGGATGAAAATTTCCCCATCCCTGCCTCATCCGTGGTGGGTCCCTGTGGGGGTCAGGGAAATGGGAAAAATTGCCATCCCTAATCACTGTTTCTTCCACTACCTCTTCCTTCCTTACTTCCACCACAACCACCTCTAAAACCACAACTGACACCTCTAACTGCATCTCTCCCCTTGATACCTCTACTGCCACCACCTTTGGTTGCTACTAAGGCAGACTTCTCTGAAGTGATTGAATGATCATTCTGGGATTGGCATGTTGGGGTTGGTTCTTTTCTGTATTTGGAAAAAATAAAGGAAACTAAGCCCTAGTGCTCTAAGTGCGGCAACGTAGCTCATTCTAGGGATGATCTGGTGAAGATGAAGTGATAGTGAATCAGGATGGAGAAGTTAGAGATTGACTCAAACTCTTGGATAGTAGCTTGGTTGGTCGTTTCGTAAATTCCGACCTAGATGTGGGGAAGATTGAAGAGTGGGCTGCTGCTGAGTGGCGACATGGGAAACCTTTTCGGCTGAGAAGGCTGAATGCTGGTTTCTTTTTGACTTTCAAAAGCAAGGAGCTAGCAAGCAACATCCTGGTGAGAAAACAGAATAAGTTTTCAGAATCGGGAGATGGAATCCATTAGTTGGAGCAATTAGGGATTTGGGTCCTTTAAACATGGTGTGGATTACTGTGTTCAGGATCCCCTTGCATGCATGGAGTTTCCAAACCTTTAAGGCCATAGGAGATGCTTGTGGAAGATTCAAATTTATTGATCGTAGAACAATTTCTTGGAGAAATATAATTGTTGTTTGTATTTTAATCGAAGTTTAAGAGATCCACCTTGTTCCTACTTCCCTGTCCCTTTGATTTGCTGGTGAAATTTTCGACTAAGACTGGTTGTAGAAGGGTCATATCTAGCCAGATGAGTTGAGGATATGGAGATACCAAACAGCAGGGATTAACAACAATAATCACCAACCATAAGATGTAAAAGCACGCCACAGCAACTTTAAGCCCAAAAGGGGTGCTACATTACCTTGCTACAGTAGTTTGCAGCCCTAGAAGTCAACAAAAAGGCTCACACAACACTTGTAGAGTACCAAAAACTCCACAGACCATAGGAAGTGAGTTCACACACCAAAACTAAACACCACACACTGTCACAAAGCAGCACTCAATACACATACCTGTACTCACGCCTAGGGCTGCAGCAAGGGGGAGCTTAGTACACCATTGCAAACACCTTAAACCGAGCAACTCAAGGCACTAAAGCCTCTTTTCCTAAGGGATGGTCAGTCCTTTTAAGTCCCTTTACATGCTTGTCTCTAAAAAGAGTTCTCAACTCCTAAGGCGCAAAAAGGAGGTCTGGACAGTAAACAACGAGTTCAATGCTCTGGTACCATATTACAACTAGAGAATAAAAAGGAAAAAGAGGAGAAAAAGGAGGGAAAAAGGTAGGGAGATCTTTCTTACACAGCAGAAAACAAGAAGAAAGTGAAAAGAGAAAGAAAAAAGGTCTCTAGGAAGAAGATACGAACCACTCTTCTTCAACCTATTGACTTGCACTGTTATTCTCTTCATTAGAATATGCAAAAATACAAAAATGCCCCTTACGGGCAAACATTTCAACAAGAAGAAAAGAGGACTTTAATCATCTGTAGCTATTTCCATTCAAGTGCACTTTAATCATTTTTCACCTTCCCTTTCATTTTAATTTTCTCCTCCATTTTTCTGTCCTTTTAAATACCAAAATCTGACTCGCGAACAAAGATATAAACTAGATAGGAAGACTAGCCAATGATATTCAGTCAGCACTATCTTGCTTAATAATGTTTTTTGCTACCGGTCCCAAAAAAGCAAGCAAGAGATGCCTATTTACCAGTTTTCTGAGTGTTTCTCCTTTCTTCCCAATTCGCACTACCGGGTTTCATATAAATGTAGAATTGTCTTTTCTACTAATTGAGATGCTCAAATAGATGAATGCAAGCTAGCCGTTAAAGCAACCTAACTTAAGATCTTCAGAGAAACTTTCTACCTCTTCCCCAAGGTTTCTTCCTTTCAGTTTATATGTTTTCCGAAATCTTGAGTTCCATGAATGTGTTCCACTTTGTCCAACTCAGGTTGTGTTTGCATTCAGGATTTATTCTTTCTAGTTATTGCATTATGGGGTAATAATTTTTTGGAGGCACAAAACATTATTCATGGTTGTGATCTGGTTACCATCATAAATGAGCATTACTTTTGTTGTTTATTCTGGATGTATTCATTAATAATATTAAAAGCAAACTTGCAATGTTACCATTAATATCTTATTTACTTTTGAATCTTTGACATGTAGGCTAATAGAGTTATACCTTTGTACCAAGTTGATAATGGCATGTTGAAAGTATATATTTCAAGTTGGTGTGTGTGGAAAGGTTGCTATCTTTAGTAAAGAACTCTCCTCTTATTGTCTATTGTGTTCTGTTTTCATTTCATTAGGGAGACATGGTGTTTCTTTCACCGCCATGGGGAGGTCCAACTTACAACACCATAAAGCATTTTACCCTTGATTTGCTTAAGCCAAAAGATGGGTATGTGAATATGTGTGCGTATAAGATTCTTTTGTTTCTTTGAATAACATAAAATTCCGTCTTCTTTTGTATCTCTTATTTAACTTTTTTGCTTCATTCGCATAGTTTCAAAAGGTTGTTTGAGTTTAAGAGGAGCCACTTTGTGAAAAAAAGAAAAAAGCTGAAGGTTAGGTCTATATCTCATCCACCACCCCCAGGACCCCAGATAACTAGGACCAAACATTGGGTAATGATCTTTTTAATGGAATGGTTTTAAAAAGCTGTGAGATTTACCTGAACCCTCTTAGCTCAATAACTTTACATACCTTCTACAAGGCTTAGGCCTCAAGCAGCAAGAGGCATAGTGGCATACATCTCATAAGCCTTAAGCCTTAAGTTGTTAAAGCTAAAGTCTCATTTGTTGTACAAAAAAAAAGTGTGTTTAAATTGATACTACTTCGTAGAAAATATGGTCTCAAAGTAAACAATGTTGTGAGTAACAACAATAATCTTTTTTTTTTTTTTTGATAAATATGTTATATTGTAGTACTCACAAGGAGGGAGAGGTTCTCTCAAAGCTGATTACAAAAGGAATACCTCCAGTCTATACCAACATTCAGAAGCATACAAAAAGTATACTGACTGTTTAAGATGTATCTACTGTTTTCTCATTTAAAAAATCAACAAAAAGAATTCTCTCCCATTTATTTGTGAACTGCTCCTTTTTCTTGCCTGTGAACTCTTTCAGGACACTGGCCAATTAAAGTATGCACATCTAGATCTTCCTGATATCTCTCAATCTCTAAATCTCATTGATTGAAGATTAAGTTGTCATGTTCCAACCACATGGCCCAACATAGGGCACCAGGAATCATGTGCCATAGCACCTTGCCCCTGCTGCTAAACATCTTAGAGGGCTAGGATGAAATCAGCAATGTTTTACCACGAGTCATGTAAATACTATTTAATAGATTTTGTAATTTATAGTGTAAGCATAAATGGTGGTTAGATGGTTAAGGTGTCACTTTTTGATATAAATGACTAGGGTTCAAGTCTTATTACTTGCCTTTTATTCAAAATATATGCATTTAATCAATATATACATTAAAGATACATAAATTAGCCCAAAAGAAACATGATGGACTAATGGTTACATGCTAACACATGTAATTAAGAGGTCTTGAGTTAAAATCATTCTACTTGTAGTTTAAAGTTTATAATGATATAGTGACCTGGGGGTTGTAGAAAACCAGCTGGGTCATTGAAACCCGTTCAGTTTCCAACGTTTTCACCAGGTTTTGATTGGTTCTTCTGGTTTATCAGAAAAATAAAAACTAAAATTAGAATTCCTTCCGGTTCCTGGGTTGAATGGTCTAACTATCCGGTCTGGTCTAACTGTCTTAAGTCTTAAAGTATTGGCAATCAGTGAAGCCAGATCCCTTGGAAACACCATGACCACCTTGAACAACTGCAAAAAGTTCCACCACATAATTTATCAAAAAAAAGTGGCACCATTTACAATAGGTAGCTTGTAGCTGGGCACCATTACCAATAGATGAGCTACATAGCACATTGATTAATAGTGGTCATACCCCTGCTTTCTAGGTGATCTATTGTGGGGATTTGATTGACATTGCAGACCACAAGAAGAATTTCACCTTTGATGGCCATTTGGCTTTCCAGATCCAAGACCAAAGAATTACTTCTTCATTACTGGGAGTCAAGAATCTGAAGAATGATCCGACAGTAAATTTATCCAAGGCTTCTAGTATCCAACACATTCTGTCCTGCAGGGAAGGATCAATTTGATATTGCTGCAGCATTCCTAGCTTGCTCATGAAATCCAAGGCTTCCCACTCATTAAGATTTTGCCTTAAATTCTGGGCCCTAACACACAATATCAACACAATGAACCCAATACAGGCATATCATATCAGTATCTGAAGGCATGGGCACGTGGCACGGATGGAATGGCCTCTTGCTGTTGACTCCTGGCATTGTTGATTGTTATGCATTTCTTCATATAAACTATTGAAGTGTGCATTTCTTATATGTTTATAATTTATACCTTATTCATAGTTATTTCAACCTTAGATTTCGTGTTATTGATATATTTGTGGGATTTGTAAGAGTTTCCCCAACATATCCAAGCATATCCATTTCCTTTCCACTGTATCCATGTGTATCCAAAATGTATCTGTATCTGTATCTGTATCCAAGTTTCCTGATACAATAAGTAGTCGATCTAGACTACAATCAATCTTGAATTAAAAAGAGAAAAGGATGAAAAATTGAAGAGAAGAAGAAGGGAAGAGAGGAAAAAAAGAAGTATACGAAAAGAGTTTCAGAAAAGAGAGAGAGTAGGTCATAATTTCTGCCGACCCTCTCTTAGTATTTATAACTATTGGCTAACTGTAAAAGGGCTGAATTGCCCTTATTGCTTACATGGCAAATAGAATAAGAAATAACTAATAATAAAGCTGAAATAACCAACTGAAATAACTACCAACTAACACTATCATATCTAACAGAAATATTGCTGTCATACGAACACTGTGGGGACCGCATCAGTGTTCTTTACACTCCCCCTCAAGTTGGGAATAGATATTTGTCATTCCCAACTTGCATAGATCTGCCTCTAACTTCTTCCTTGGAACAACCTTGATGAGAAGATCTGCAAGCTGCATGCTGGAGGTGATATACGGAAGACACACTTCTTGAGATGAAACCCTTTCTCTGAAAAAATGTCGGTCTACCTCAATATGCTTAGTTCTGAAATGCTGTACCGGATTATGAGCTATATTAATAGTAGCCTGATTATCACAATACAGCATTAAGGGCTTCTCATAAGCAATACCCAACTCCTCAAATAGTGATTTCAACCATAGGATTTCAGCCACACTATTAGCCATGGACCTGTATTCAGCTTCTGCACTAGAACGAGAAACAACACTTTGCTTCTTACTCCTCCAGGAGACTAGGTTACCCCCTACAAAAGCACAATATCCAGAGGTAGACCTTCTATCATCAATACTCCCAGCCCAATTAGAATCTGTTTAAACCTCTATCTTCATGTGATTATTATTCTTGAATAGTATACCTCTACCTGGGCATCTCTTCAAATATGCTAATATCCTCTCAACTGCGAGTAAGTGAGTAGTCCTAGGAGAATGCATATACTGACTGATAACGCTGACCGCATAACTGATGCCTAGTCGTGTGAAACAAAGATAGAGGAGTTTTCCAACTAACCGCTGGAACATAGCTTTATCTTCAAGTGGCTCTCCACCCTCTGCACTGATCTTGTGATTCTGTTCAATAGGTGTATCTGCAGGCTTAACACCTAACTTTCCAGTTTCTTCCAACAAATCTAGAACATACTTTTTTTGGGAAACAAAAATCCCATGTTTAGATCTAGCTACCTCAATACCCAAGAAGTATCGTAGCTCTCCCAGATCTTTTACCTCAAATTCGTGATGACAGAGTTGTTTGAGAGACTCAATCTCACCATTATCATTCCCTGTCACTACAATATCATCCACATATACAACAAGCAAGGTCAAGGAAGAGTCCACTCTCTTAATGAACAATGTATGGTCTGACTGGGCCTGTACATAGCCGAACCTTTCAAGGGCTTGTCTAAATCTATCAAACCAAGCTCTGGTGGACTGTTTTAGTCCATACAAAGCTTTATTCAATCGACAAACCTTCTTTCCTGTGTTTGCATCATAAAATCCAGGAGGCAACTACATGTAGACTTCTTCTTGCAAGTCTCCATTGAGGAAGGCATTTTTGACATCCATCTGGAACAAGGGCCAAGAGTAACTGGTTGCAAGGGACAATAAAACTCTAATAGTGGTCATCTTTGCTACCGGAGCAAAAGTCTCCAAGTAGTCTATACCATAAGTCTGAGTAAATCCTTTTGCAACTAACTGAGCCTTATACCTTTCAATGGTACCATCAGCATTATGTTTCACAGTAAATACCCATCTACATCCAACCGGTTTCTTCCCTTTAGGGTAGTCAACTAGCTCTCAAGTATTATTCCTCAGAAGAGCATCCATTTCAACCTTCATTGCATCTTTCCACTCAGGAACTGACAAGGACTCCTGCATTGTTCTGGGGATAGGAATACCAGCAATAGATGTGAGGAAGGACCTGTAAGAGGGGGACAAGTGATCATAGGACAAGAATTGGGAAATGCAGTGGGTTGTGGATGTAGTGCAACACCGTTTGCCTTTACGGACTGCAATGGGGAGGTCAAGGTCATCCAAAGGAGGTAAGGGCTCAACAGTGGAAGGTATCTTAGTGGAACCCAAATCCGATAACAGAACTGTAGTACCTGGATCTGGATCCGTAGAAGGAACTAGGGCTGACCTAGACTGCTGATGACCGAAATCAACCTGCCTCCACCGCCTGTGATAAACTCTCAAATCCTGGCACCTCTGACACCCCTCCCCATTACACCCCTCATCACTCAATGGAATAGGTAAAGGAACTTCTGATGAGTTAACCCCACACTCACTATTCTCCCCCTAAGGAGAAACCCTAGGATAATAGGGTACATCCTCGAAGAAAGTAACATCCATAGAGACAAATCTTTTCCCAGAAGTGGGTTCATAGCAGCAATATCCTTTTTGAGTTTGTGTATAACCGAGAAAAATACATTTGGAGGCCTTAGGATCAAATTTGGAACGATGAGGTCCAAGAATAAAGCAAGTACAACCAAAGGTTTTAAGGGGAATAATAAACAAGTCTTTATCAAGGTATAGGAGGGTAAATGGAGGCTTCATGTCAAGAACCCGTGAAGGAACTTGGTTAATGAGATACACTGCTGTAAGAATAGCATCTCCCCATAAACGAATAGGCACATTGGAGTTAAACATGATGCTTCTGGCCACCTCCAATATGTGCCTATTCTTCCTCTCAGCAACCCCATTCTGTTGTGGTGTATGAGGACAAGTACTTTGGTGGATAATCCCATGGTCAAGCAAATAGGAAGCTAATTGGTTGGCAAAGTATTCTTTCGCATTATCGGATTTGAAGATTTTGATTTTGACCCCAAATTGGGTTAAAATCATTTGATGAAAGATCTGGGTCAAAATAGGAACCTCATCTCGAGAATGCATAAGGTAAACCCAAGAAAACCGGGTATAGTCATCAACAAACAACAAGAAATATTTGTA
>NW_010729126.1:3391138-3404031 GCF_000365185.1 Nelumbo nucifera
TATGGTTCAGAATTGATCATTGAAAATATGATTTTCTAAATGGGGAATACGATTCCCAGTTGAAGGGAGAGAAAAATTTTTGAAATTYGCCCCCTTATTCCGCAATCTTTGGGCGTCCATAGGATGGATCTCTCATCCCTTCACGGATGGCCCAATTGATCGTGCCAGCCTTGAAATGTATTTCGTCTCTGACACAAGCTGAAACTCCATATGCTTTATTGCTTCCTATAGCTGCACCTATTGGTAAATGATAGAGTCCATTGCACTTAGGTCCTTGGAGCAGAACATTCCCCATTGGATCCTTAGTCACAAAGAATTTTTGTTGACTGAAAGAGATTTTTGGCCATAAAGGAATATGATATAGTACCCAAATGAAAAATATGATATTTATAAATTAGTGAAGAAGAAGAACCAACATGATGTATGGGAAGACCATTACTACATCCTACTTTCACATGATCTGTGTCAGAAGTATCATCGCTTCCTGCCACAGGAGGACTCCCACCAACCCAGATAATGCAGATCATGATAAGGACTCTTCATGCTAATCCCTACTCTTATTCTTTATCTATACTGTCAAGTGTTATACTGTTGTATCTTATCCCTATCATTCTATACATATATAAATATCATTGATATACAACTCCACAGGCGAATTGTGATAGTAGAGTTTCTCTCAAACTTGCTTCAGTTCTCTAAAGTTAAGTTATCCCTCAAGTTCTTTCATGGTATCAGAGCCAATGGCTTCTGGTGGTTCTGCAACTTCCTCTGCATTCAATGTCAGTATTCTTTTCAATATTAATCAGTTTGTCTCAGTGAAGTTAGACCGCCACAATTTCATACTGCGGCGATCCCAAATGACAGTAGCACTACGAGATGCTAAACTCTCTGGTTATGTCACCGGTTCCTTTTCTTGTCCACCCAGATTTGCATCTGATTCTGACAAGGAAAAGCATATCATCAGTTCAACAGGGCTATCTGATCCTTGGTTGGCTCTTGGCTTTTTCTCATTGAAGGAATATTGGCACAAGTTGCGGGAACCACCACCTTCAAGGAATGTTGGGATTCTTTGTCTAGTATTCTTGCCTCTAAGTCAAGTGCTTGAATCCTGCAACTTTGGTAGTTACGAGATACTTCATATCCGGAAGGGAACAATGTCAATGACTGAATACCTGATGAAAGCCCGTAACCTAGCCGATGTACTAGTAGCAGCTGATCAACCGTTATCTGAGATTGATCTCATTCTTCTCATTCTCGGAGGACTCGACCTTGACTATAGGCACTTACCACTACAATCACTGTGAGAGAAGCCGACTACACCTTTGGTGAAGTTTGTGCCTTGCATCTCAACCATGAGATCAGGTTAGATAATTCAAAATTTCTTAGTGGATCTGTTATGGCTGCTAACATTGCAGTTAAGGACATCAACAAGGGACAACGTCTTGTTCCATCTCAACCACGTAGTGATAAGAACAAAACCAAGCCTACTCCCTCTGACAATTAGCGACCTACCAAACCAAAGAATCATTCTGCTATGATCGCATCTTCCTTTTCTCGGATAGGTAATTGGTACCCCGATTCTGGAGCCACCAATCACCTCACTACTAATCTCCATAACTTGAAGCTGCACTCTTGAGTACAAAGGTCCTGATCAAATTATGTATGGTAGGCAATGTAACAGGTTTGGACATCCTTCACACCATGGTTTTTAAAGCCGACCCGACGACTGAACCAGTCAGGGGTCCGGTTATTGGGTCGAACGATCTGACCCAAACGGTCAGCCCGTTCTGATAAAAAAATAAAAAATAAATAAATAAAAATTTTGAAAAACGACCAAAACCATTCGAATGATTAACTAGCCAGTTCTACGGTTTGTTGACCAAAATCAATGGTTTTGGGGAAAAACAAGTCAGGTGATTAGTTCCCAGTTTTTCCGATCCGACCCAGTTTTGAAAACCACGCTTCACACTGGGTTTTCTACCGTTATTTCATATGATTGTCCACTATTGTTTTGTAATATTTTACATGTTCCAGAAATTACCAAGAATTTGTTATTTGTTCATCACTTCACAACTGACAATGATGTTTTCTTCGAATTCCATCCTCATGGATCACTCCTCAGGAAATATACTACTAGAGGGTCTGAGTAAAAACGACCTATATCAACTTTCACTGCTCTCTACTGGTTCAAAGACAGCTTGCCTAGGAGAACATACAACCATTGATCACTGGCATGACCACCTTGGTCACCTTCACTCAAGATCATGCAACGTGTGCTAGCAGAAGATTGTTAGCTCCCTCTCTCCTCTCACAAGAAACCCACCTTTTGCACTTCGTGTCAGCAAGGCAAGAGTCATCGGTTGCCTTTTTCTCCTTAGTGATTCAGTTGTTAGTGCTCCATTAGACATTATTTATTCAGATTTGTGGGGTCCCTCCTTTGTTAATTCTATTAATGGATATCATTTCTATATTATTTTTATTGATGGCTTTAGTCAACTCATATGGATATATCCATTATTTCGAAAATTAGATGCATTTTCATTTTTTTCTTCAATTTAAGGTAATGGTTGAAAACCTAATTGGACATAAAATAAAGATCTTGCAAATTGATGGTGGTCTTGAACTTACCAAAATTTAAAATTTCTCTCGCTAACCATGGTATCTTCCATCGTATTTCATGTCCATACACGCAACAATGTTGAGCGGTGTCATCGTCATAGAATTGAAATGGGCCTTACTGTATGTCTTGCCTACTAGTATGACACTACATTTGGTTAATCGACTTCCATCTGCTATATTTTCTTATATGAGCCATTTTGAAAAATTATATTGCAGAAAAATTAAAGAAAACAGATTCAAATGACATCTAAACTGAAAGTAAAAGTAGAGATAAAAGAGAAACTAGCACAGAAAACACACATGGATTTATGTGGTTTGGCTTATACTCTACATCCATGAGCGAAGGAGGAACAGAAAACCATTATGAAGTTTCCAATGGAAAAGAAATGCAGAGTTGTGCCCTCACAAAAAAGATGTGTATTGTTCATTGTTCACATCCTTAAAAGTTTATTTTATAATTTGAAAAAAACAATAATTACAAGAAGGCCCCTATTTGGGGGCCCAAATACGAAGAGAATATAAGAAATGAGAAAAAAACCAAAAGCACCCCTATCTAACCATTCTCAACACTCCCCCTCAAACTAAGCATATATGTCAATCATGCCCAACTTGGCAAAGTTCTTTGCAAACTTTGGATGATGAACACCTTTAGTGAGGCAATGAGTTAATTGGTCTTTTGACTTTACAAAAGGAAGGCAAATTTCTCCGCTAACAATTCTTTTTCTAATAAAGTGTCTATCCATCTCAATATATTTTGTACGACCATGTTGGACAAGATTGTGAGCAATATTTGTGGCTGCTTGATTGTCACAATATAGTCTTTATTAGAAAATCTATTTGGATGCCCATCTCAATCAATAAGGTTTTTAACTAGAGTAGTTCAAACACTCCATGAGTGTTTCTTACTTCTCTAGGAACATCTATTTGGATGCCCATCTATTTGGATGCCCTGTACTTTGCCTCAGCACTAGAACGAGCAACCATAGATTGTTTCTTACTTCTCTAGGAAACCACATTGCCTCTAACTGAGGCACATAATTGGATATAGATCTTCTATCATCGATGGACCTTGCCCGATCAGCATCTATGTAAGCCTAGGGCATCTGTTTAAGTAAGCTAAAGTTCTACTAACTACCTGCATATGAGATGTCCTGGGTTCATGCATATATTGGCTAGCCACTCCAACAGCATAGGAAATGTCAGGTCTAGTCAAACAAAGATACAGAAGGTGTCCCACCAATCTCTGATATATCCCCCTGTCTGGAAGAACTTCTCATTCAGTAGATTTCAACTTGTGGTTGGGATCAATTGAAGTTTCTATAGGCTTACACCCTAATTTCCCAACCTCATGAAGCAAATCAAGTATATATTTCCTTTGTGACAAAAAATCTCCTTCTTAAATCTTGCAACTTTAATGCCAAGAAAGTATCGGAAATTACCAAAGTCCTTAATCTCAAATTCATAAACAATGAATGACTTTAACTGAGAAATAGTTGTGATATCATCACTTGTCACAACAATGTCATCAACATATACTATCAACAAAATTACTCTACCATCAACTCTTCTAATAAATAAGGTGTAGTCAGTCTGAGGTTGAGAAAAATCAACATTTAAGATGGCATTCCTAAACTTGTCAAACCAAGCTCTTGGAGATTATTTTAGCCCATACAAAGACTTTTTCAAATGACACATATTTCCTTCACTATTAGGAAAACTTACCTCAAGTGGTAAGTCCATATACATCCTCTTTACTCTACCATCAACTCTTCTAATAAATAAGGTGTAGTCAGCCTGAGGTTGAGAAAAATCAACCTTTAAGATGGCATTCCTAAACTTGTCAAACCAAGCTCTTGGAGATTGTTTTAGCCCATACAAAAACTTTTTCAAATGACACACATTTCCATCACTATTAGAAAAACTTACCCCAGGTGGTAAGTCCATATACATCCTCTTGTAAGTCCCAAGTTCTTTTTAGCCACCAAGCATCCATTACCAAATGAACCAACTGAACCACACTCTTTCACTCAAGTCAACAATGATCCTTCCTGGCATTCTGCTATGGAATCTGAGTTTAATGCATTAGTCAAAAACGGCACATGGAGATTGGTACCTAAACCACCTAGAATTGTTCACATTGGTTGTAAGCGGATTTTTAAGCTGAAGAGGTATGGTAATGAGTTCATTGACCGTTAGAAAGGCTGTTTAGTTGCTAAGGACTTCACTCAACAGGCTGGCATTAATTACACTGAGACATTCAGCCCTGTGATTAAGCCTACCATCATATATGTTCTCCTCAGTCTTGCGGTTTCTCAGGACTGGCTGCTCCGTCAATTGGACGTTTAAAATGCTTTTTTTCACGGGGATCTTCATGAAACTATCTATATGTCACAACCATTTCAAGGATACTTCTCACCCAGATTGCCTTCTTTTGAAGTTGATCTATGGCCTCAAATTGTTGCCACGTGATTGGTATCTCATAAGCTCATTATCTTTCTTCCATCTATTGGATTTACCACATCTCAATCTAATTCCTCTCTCATCTTCAAACATGATGGGTCCAATTCTCTATTTGTTCTCATATACGTGGACGATATAATTGTCACAAGTTTTCATCAAAAGATGTGCTAACTCTGATTCAGTCTCTGGGTTCTCAATTTGCTATTAAGGATTTAGGCCCTTTGCATTTCTTCCTCTGCATTTTGAAGTTCTTTCCACCTAGTCGGGTCTTTTCCTCTCTCAAAAGAAATGCATCACTGACCTATTGCTGAAGTCTCATATGGACGATGCAAAGCCTGCTTCTACTCCACTTCCCTTAGGAATTCACCTCTCTCAGAAACAGGGCACTCCATTTGCAGATCCTCATGAATACCGTCAATTTGTTGGAGCTTTGTAGTACATCTTGCTTACATAACTTGACCTCTCTTTTGCTATGGCTAAAGATTGCTAAGTTATGCACAACCTAACCATTTCCCATTGGGCCCATGTTAAGCGCATACTGCACTATCTTAAGCACACCTCATACTTTGGTTTCATAATCAACAAGTCTGCTGATCAGTGTGTGTGTGTGCGTGCACGCTTTGACGTTGTTGGGGTGGGTTGTGTGTTCATGGGCCCGGACACCATCTCTTGGTCTTCCAGAAAATATCCTACTATGCCGTGCTCTATTATTGAGGCTGAATACCTGACCATCGCTTTTTTTGCTTCTAAACTTTTTATGGCTCTAATCTCTCTTTCAGGAGTTGCACATTCCTCTCTCCTCCCCGCCGGTTCTGTGGTGTGACAATATTGGCGCGACATACCTTTCCTTTAACCCAGTATTTCATTCGCGCTCTAAACACATTGAGGTGGATGTTCACTTTATTAGACATCTTGTCCAGCTTCAGAACTTAACAATTCGTTTTGTTTCCACCAAAAGTCAGGTAGTTGATATATATAAACTCTTGTTCTTTATTTGTACTGCCAAGTGTATACTGTTGTATCTTATCACTCTCATTCTGTACATATATAAAATCAAGTTCTTTCAATTTGGCCCTGTACAATTAGTTTTTGTTTTGAAGAAGTCCAAACTCTAGAAGTGATGCCCTGATGTAGGGGTGTCAATGGACCGGTTTTGGGTTGGATTTTGCTCATATCAAAATCCATTTGGACAGATTGGACGGACCAATAAGACATATTGAATTTGGACCGACTGGATGGACCAATATGATATTGGATTGGACCAGGTCTGTCCATAATGAATTTATATTGGATTGAGTCAATATCTGATCCATTGATACAAGATAAGAACATAAGTGTCAATGAACCAGGTTTGAATTGAAACCAATATAAATTAACAGGAATTTGAACAGATTGGGCAGTCTCTCGACTGGTCCAAAATATTCATTGGACTGGATTGGACCAGGTCCATTTGTAATGGACTCACATTAGACTGGACAGGATTGGACCAAGTCCAGTCCAATTGACACCCCTACCCTGATGAGTCATCCTCGAATCTGGATACCAGCTCAGTTTTTGTCAATCCCTATTCTTGTTCTTTATTATAGGCTGCAGTCTCTTGAGATTGTTCACCCTGGTATGACAAGTCAGACCTTCGTCGACATTGAAAAGCTCCATCGCCAAATCGATTACATAATTGACAAGTGATCTGTGAGTGAGGACCTCAACACCTCTGTCATTAGGGTAGTTTTTGCATCCACATCTTAGTCCACTTCCATGATAGTTGTTATTGTATTTGAACTGCTGATTGTTGGAATTGGACTTAGGACTTGTATTAACTGCATTAGCTACAGGGGAAGCATCAATTGGTTGAGCACGTTGCTTTGACCCATGATTTAAAAGAAAGCCAAGAATGTCATCAATACTAAGACAGTCCACATCAGGATGATTAGGTATAGCAGTAACAATGGGTTCATATTTGAATTGGAAAGGATATAGAGAATGAGATGTTGTCTCAGAATTGGACCTACAATTATTTCCAACTTATCTACAATGGCTCCACCTTTTTGCAGATATTCGTACACAGATAGTGAACCCTTCTTCAAAAGTCTGCCACAGTCTTCGAAGCTGAAGAAGTTGGGCCTTTGATTGTGAAGAAAATGAATGCTACAGTGCATACCTAACTTCTGATGTTGTGTTGAGTCCAACCACTTGAGCAAGTATTCCTTCAATCAGAGATGAAACTAATAACCAACTGAGTACTAGTTGATTGAGTTGGCTCCATGAATCATACCCTAGGTTTGCTACCATTTGACCAGGATTAGTTACATCCTCGATTTCCTTGGTCGATGCTTTTTTAGTTCCTTCAACAATGCCCACTAGTCGTGAATTCTTAGTATATATGGTAACAACCTGGGCTCTCCAGATTAGGCAGTTTTTTTGATTGGTACGTAATGGGTGACCTAACTGGTGGTGGGTGAACTGCTGCTGTTCTCACCAGTAGTAGGAATAGAAGCAGCCAAAAGGGCACCATAAAGTGATAAACAAATCAATTGGAAAAAGACCAACGTGAAAGGTAGGGTGTCTTGGCTGTATCGATGCTTTTTTTTTATGTTTTATTTATATTTTTTAAAACCAGTTTAGAGGGATCGATTTAGGTCCCAGTTACCCACTGAATCATGGCCTAACCCAATACAATTCCTATAGGAGAGTATCGAAAAGGCCCCAATACAATATGCATCGGCCGATACATAATGATATTTTGAACCTTCCCAACGTGCCTCTGATGATTGGTTTAGGAGTTTGTAGATGAAATGTTTGAGTCTGGTAAAACTATTGTTGTGGTTAAATGGGAAAGAATTCGTTTTCAATAGAAAATATATCAAATACATATTAGGGTACAATAGTCCTTATCTTAGTGGGGGTGCTTTCAATAGAAGGGCAAAATTAGAAGTTGCATCCCCCAATTTTAATGTGCTTGATATTCTTATATTTTTCGGTATGCTACCAGAAAATGTTTTTTTTTTTTCAAATTGCAACAACTAATACCAAAGATACTTTACTTGCTGTTGACTTTTGTCTTCATTCTGCCATCTTGGTATATTTGAGAAAATAAGTTTTGATGGAGGACGATTTGACCCGACCTATGAAACGGTGACACGTGGACACTGACTCAACATGAACGACAACTCAGCATTGTAGCCTAGTGCGACCAAGTGACGGGCCCATAAAGCAGCTCGCTACATTATAGCTCACAAAAATAGGAGCTCGCCACAACGCGAGCTTCGGGTTCCCCGAGCTACCTTTGAAGGAATACTCCAAGGCAACTTTAGCTCGTGAGCTAGGGGAACTAGCTCGCCCGAGCTCCCAAGCAGACAAGTCATCCCAAGGACCAATTCTATTAAGGGTAATCCTAAAGTATTCCGAGCTCGCTACAAAGTAGCTCGCGAATGAGCCGCGTGAGCACTCCTCAGGAAGCTTCTATCTGACAGGTCATACCGATCAGACTGCGCCACGTCCCTTACTGACGGCACAGTCCCTGTCCTTTCGACAGTCCGTGTCCACATCTCTCAGCAGGGGAGGGGTGCCTGCCACTTTGGAGGCGTGTCACTCACCCGGGCGAGAAGTACGTCACAACGGCCACCTACGCAGCCCTGGCAGGTAACGGCTGTGGCAGGAGCCCAGTGGCGGTTATGCCCGATCTGACATGAACGCCCCAATAAAAGACATCAGGGTAGAAGAGAAACTTCTTCTTGAGACTTCTAATCACTCGAGTATAGTGGTAATGCGCTATCTGCACTCTTAGCCTTCGTCTTCTCCTTGCTTCTCTTACAGAGTACTAACTTAAGCATCGGAGTGTTCTCACCGGGTAAGTCCCCGGGGATTCTTCTTCTTCTTCATCTCAGGTATCTTCCAGGAGCCACGTGAGTGCTAGCTAGGAGTGACCGGATCGTGCTACATCATTTGGCGCCGTCTGTGGGAAACGCTTCGGAAAAGCCTTTCTCTAAACCTTCACAACTCTTTCTTCCTTGAAAACTTGACACTCATGGCTTCCTCAAGCAACATCGGACGAAGCATGGAGATGGATAACTCCAGGGAACAGCCCTAGCTTCCTACTGTCTGCATCGAACAGTTCACCGTCCCCCTTTCAGTGGACGGGATCCCTAGTTTGAACGTGCCTCTTACAGGGGCACCCGTCGTTGCTCCACTCCCTACTACAGCCGGAGCAACCTTCACCAAACCCTTGGTTGTGCCCCCAGCAGCCAACCCGAACCAACTGGAGGACTTGGTGCAGTGCATGCGGGCCATGTAGGCCCAAATGCAACAGTTTCAACAGTTCCAGCTCTATCAGCAACAGGTGCTACACCAGGTCTCCCAGTACCAGTATCAGCAGCAATTCCCTCAGTTGCCTCAACCCCAGCTTCAGCAACCGTAGCTCCCTCCTCGGTACCCAGCCTCGCAGCGAGCTAGGTCTCGCCGTCAGGAGGAGCACCTTTCTCGTCAAGGAGAGGCCCCCCAGAACCCTCCTAGGAGCCAGGCCTCCTCCCGCAGCAAACAAGAAAGACCGGCCACTCCGGTATCACCGCAGGCAGTCAGGTCGGAAGGACCTCAGCTCCCCAAGTCCACGTCGCCTCAGCCCTCCAAGCCCGATACCTCGTTCCTAGAGAACCGGTTCGAGATTCTGGCCGTAGGCTCCAAGCAGGATCTCTCTATCCGCAGTCATCACCAGCGGCCTAAGCTACTTCCCGCACACACCATCCTTGACAGCACAGAGGTGAGCAGCACAAACGCCGAGCCCACCAAGAAGCAGAGACGCCGCCGCCGAGCTCGCCGATCTGCCACCCACGACCTGCCCGAGCTCGGAGGAAAAGAAGAGGTAAGCTCGGGCGAAGTCAAGGCTCCCCTCCTCTCAGTTCAATCCCCCTTATCTCCCGAGCTCCTGGCAGTCCTAATGCCTAAAGATTTTAAGCTTCCCCTTCTTGACAAGTACGACGGGTCGTTCTTCCCAAATGATCACGTGGATGCCTTCTAGTCACAGATGCACCTGGCGAGAGCCAGTGAGTTGTGCATGTGCGTGGCCTTCTCCACCACTTTCAGAGGAGTAAGCTCGCACATGGTACTGGAACCTGGCGCCCGGATCAATAAGAAGTTGGGCGCAGTTCGTGCAAGCCTTCACGTCCCACTTCGTTACCAGCAAGCGGTGCCCATGGACTGAAGAAAGCCTCCTCAACATAGTGCAAAGAGAGGGAGAATCCATCCGAAGGTATGTCAAGCGGTTCAACAATGCTTGCATGCAGATACCGCGCCTGGACCCCGACGTGTGCTTCGCAGCAGCCAAGAAAGGCGTGATGCACAAAGAGTTCAAATGGCACATGGTCGTCAACCAACCGACGACCATAACCGAATTTCTTAAGCTCGCGGACAGGTTTATAGCCACTGAAGAAGAGATCAGCCAAAAGGGCGAGGGCGCGCCCGAGAAGAGGATAAGGGAAGGAGAGTCTTCCATTCAAGGGGACCGTCGAAAGAAAAAGGATGCAGCTCGAGGGGCAAAACCGGGTCAGTCATTCCGAGCTCCGGTAGTGGACCGAACTGATTACACCCCACTGAACGCGAAGCGGGCTGAAATCCTGATGGCGATCAAGGATGCCCCATATGTGAAGTGACCACCCCGTTTGAGGGGAAATCCCAATGAGAGAGACAACAATCTGTACTGCAATTTTCACAGAGATCACGGTCATAGTACCAAAAATTGTAAAAACCTCCGCGACGAGATTGAGGAGCTCATCCGTCACGGATATTTAAGGAACTTTGTACAAAATAATAATAATAATAATAACAATAAAACATGTCGGCAATGGGAGCACGGTAAGGATGCTCCCGAGTCCAGCAGCAGGCCGACCAAACAGTCACAGAGGCAGCCTCCGGAAGAGAGGCCGGTTCAGGGCACCATCCACGTGATAGTGGGAGGTTCGATCGTCGCGGGTTGTACTTTAGCAGCAGCTCGGACATCAGTTCGTGAGGTCGCTCGGGAAGAAAAAAATCCTCTGAAGCGGATTAGGATAGAAGAGCCAATTTTCTTTGCGGGTTGTATTCGTCGACTCAAGTAGCTCGGCAGATATCCTCTTCAAAGCCGCGTTCGACCAGCTTCAGTTGCAGAAAAGTGACTTGAAGCCCGCGGACACTCCTTTGGTGGGCTTTAGCGGAGAAGAAGTTCGGCCCCTAGGGAAAATAACAGTACCTGTGGAAGTCGACACATGGCCCTGCATAGTCAAACTCAACCACGACTTCCTGGTGGTCGCGACCCCCTCCCCATACAATGCCATAATAGGTCGGCCGATCACCCATGTCCTACGGGCGGTGGTCTCCACCTGTCATTCGGCTATGAAGTTCCCTACAGACTTCGGTGTGGGGGTAGCGCGGGGTGACCAGCTCGAGTCCTGCAAGTGCTATGTCGCCGCCCTGAAGGGAAAGACCAAGGTGGCCAATGACCTCGAACTAGAGCAGCCTGCAGAACAAGGCGAAGAACGAGCCACGCCCACGGAAGAAATAGTTACAGTCCCGACCTCAGCAGTAGACCCAGCTCGGACGCTTCAGATCGGTGCTTCCGTCCAAGAACCTCTACGATCCGAACTAGCAAGTTTCTTACTTCAAAATTTAGATATTTTTGCATGGTCCGCGGTAGAGATGCCCGGTATAGACTCCGACCTCATAAATCACAAGCAGAATACTGATCCTGTAGTTAGGCCCATTAGATAGAAGAAACGCAACCAAGCCCCGGAGCGATGGAAAGCGGTCGACAAGGAGGTCGAGAAGCTCCTCGCAACTGACATCATAAGAGAAGTCCATTACCCGAGCTGGGTAGCCAACCCCGTCCTGGTAAAGAAGGCCAACGGCAAGTGGTGCATGTGCGTCGACTACACCGACCTAAATCGGGCTTGCCCAAAAGACTGCTTCCCACTCCCCAGAATTGACTGCTTGGTGGATGCAACCTCAGGGCATGAGTTGCTAAGTTTCTTGGACGCCTATTCGGGCTATAACAAAATCAAGATGGACCCGGCAGACGAAGAAAAGACTGCCTTCATCACGGAGTTTGGTCTATACTGTTACAAGGTTATGCCCTTCGGGTTGAAAAACGCAGGGGCAACCATTCAAAGGCTTGTAAATAAGTTGTTTGCGCCATTAATTGGTAGAAAAGTAGACTGCTATGTAGACGACATCGTCGTCAAAACTCAATTTTCGCATGAATTAATACAAGACTTGCATTCTGTTTTGAAATTTTGCGTAAGTTTAATATGAGATTAAACCCAAGCAAGTGTGTATTCGGTGTAACCTCGGGCAAGTTCCTAGGGTACATCATCAACCGGTGCGGCATTGAGGCCAACCCGAATAAAATTAAGGCCATCTTAGATATGAGACCACCCCAGAAGTTGAAGGAGGTTCAGAGGTTGAACGGCCGCATAGCCACCATGAGCCGCTTCATGTCCAAGTCGGCGGACCGCTGTCTGTCGTTCTTTAAGACAGTTAAGAGCAAAGGGTTCGAGTGGACCCAAGACTGCCAGCTCGCGTTTGACGAGCTCAAGAAGTACCTCGCTAGCGTGCCGATCTTAACCCGGCCCGAGGAGGGCGATGTTTTAGAACTGAACTTCTCGGCAAGAGACGAAGTGGTCAGTTTAGTGCTAATAAAGGAAGTAGATCGGGTTCAACGACCCATCTATTATGTTAGTAAAGTATTGCAGGGAGCAGAGACGAGATATCCAGAGATAGAAAAGCTAGCATACGCACTGGTAATTGCAGCTCGGAAGCTCCGCCCGTACTTCTAGGCTCACACTGTTATC
>NW_010729126.1:3404571-3435977 GCF_000365185.1 Nelumbo nucifera
CGAGCCCCGTGAGGTAGCAGCTAGTGTGGCATCTCTCCTAGTTCGGCCAAGCGCGAGCTGGGATGAGGAGCCCTGGATCCTTTACGTAGATGGCTCCTCGAACCAACAGGGCAGTGGAGCCGGAATAGTCCTGCACGACCCAAGTGGCACAAAACTGGAGTACGCGCTACGCTTCGAGTTCGCGACATCTAACAATGAAGCAGAGTACGAGGTGTTGATAGCCGGACTAGCTCTAGCCAGAGAAGTAAAAGCCAAGCACATCATTATCTACAGCGACTCCCAGCTTGTGGTCAACCAGGTCACTGGCGAGTATAAAGCTCACGAGCCAACCAAGGTCGCTTACTTAGCCAAAGTCAAAGAGGCCCTACTCAACTTCCAGTCACACTTCATCAGACAAATCCCTAGGTCGGAGAACACTGAGGCCGACGCCCTATCCTAGTTAGCCAACACCAGCGACATCACATTGAGAACCGTGTACATAGAGGACCTGCCTCGGCCTAGCATTCTCAGGGGGGGCAGAGGAGGTCGCTCCCATCGTTCAATCAGAGCCGAGTTGGATTGACCCGCTCGCGAGCTTCTTGCTACATGGGACCCTCCCTACAGATCGCAATGCAGCCAGAAGGGTGCAGCGCATGGCAGCCAAATACGTCATAATAGACAAACGACTATACTAGAGATCCTACACGCTCCCCTACCTGCGTTGCTTGTGACCTACCGAAGCCAAGCTCGTACTCCGCAACACTCATGAGGGTCTGTGTGACAGACATTTGGGGGGCAGGGCCCTTGCCCAAAAGGCACTTCGATAGGGGTATTATTGGCTAACAATGAAGGCAGATGCTACTGAGCTCGTTAGAAAATGTGACAAATGCCAGAGGCGCGCCAATGTTCACCACCAACCCGCTGCCAACCTCAAGTATCTCACCAGCCCGTGGCCCTTCGCACAACGGGGCATTGATCTACTCGGGCCATTCCCGCCAGCAACGGGTGGGAGGAAGTTCTTAGTAGTAGCAGTGGATTACTTCACAAAGTGGGTAGAAGCCGAGCCCCTTGTAACGATCACAGCCTAGAACGTCCAAAACTTCTTTTGGAAGAACATTGTGTGTCGCTTCGGGTTACCTCAGGTATTGATTTCTAATAACAGCAAGCAGTTCGAGGACATCAAATTCCAAGACTGGTGCTAAGACATGGGAATCCGACAAAATTTTACTTCAATCGCACACCCTCAAGCAAATGGTCAGGCAGAAGTCACGAACAGAGCCATCCTCCGTGGACTGAAAGCACAACTGGACCGGGCTAAAGGGTTGTGGGCAGATGAGCTACCCAGTGTTCTATGGGCCTGCCAAACCACGGAGAAGACCGTCACGGGAGAAACACCCTTCAACCTCACCTACGGCACCGAAGCAGTTATCCCCGCAGAGATCGAAGTCCCTACACTGCGACTAGAAGCATACAGTGACTAGACGAATGAAGATGAGTTACGTACCAACCTCGATCTACTCGACGAAGTAAGAGACCTCGCGTACATCAGGACCACAACTTACCAGCAAAGAGTAGCTCGGTACTATAACGCCAGGGTCAAGAAGCGGAACCTCCGCGTCGGCGACCTGGTCCTTTGCAAAGTTATGGTACCTGAGCCCGGCGCTGGCAAGCTCGGGTCCAACTGGGAAGGACCTTACCTAGTGAAACGAGTGCTCGGGGAAGGAATTTACGATATCGAGACTCTCGAAGGGAAACAAGTGCCTTAGGCATGGAATATTGTCAACTTAAGACAATACTATCTATAAGAACTGAGTAGGCCACAAGCCACTCCCAAAGCCTAAGGGCCAAAATGCCGAGCTAACAAGACCTCGGTGCAATAGGACCTAGTCGCCTTTATGGCATGGGTGAACTCCAAGAGTGGACTATAAGTCACTTCTAGAGCCTAAGGACCAAAATACTGAGCAAACACGACCTCGGCACAATAAGACCCAGTCGTCTCCATGACATGGGCGAACTTCAAGTGCCGAGCTGACCAACACCTCAGCATCAAGAAAGACTTAGCCATTTCGATGATGAAGGTAAAGTATGGGAAGTGTAAACAGATCGGGCTTAAACCCCACCAAGCATAGCTCGTTCTAGTACGATGATCGAAGTAGAGAGCAACCGACGAGCGTATAGTTCAGGCACACGTGGTAATCACTTCGTCGTGCACCATAGAGATGCCTTAAATGATTTAAGGGACAATTCGAGATAACGATTATCGAGGAGTCCTACTTCGGGTATGTAGCTCTAATAGCTTGGGTGTTGAGATCGCCTTAGCAAAGATAAAGAGAGCACATCATACTTGGAAGAAAAAGGGAGAACTTTCATTACCATTTCAAAAAAAAAAGAGAAAAATGACAATGCAATAACCGAGCTAAACAGCTCAGGAAAGTTTGACAATCACAGGGCACAACCGCCCAACCAAAGACCTTTGAAAGACCGGGTTTATGGCACCCGGGAGCCACCAGAAGTCTGGAAAAACACCGCCTTAGGGATCCGCCTCCTCATCCTCATCCTCTAGGGAGTTAGGCTCCTCTTCCTCTGCTTGATCCGCCGTCTCAGGAGACAGGCCCTTCATAGTGATGTCGTCGAGGTTGAGCCCGGAGAACTTCTTCCCAACCAACCACCGGCAGAGCTTAAATACGAACTCGAGCCATATTCCACCTGGAGGTCATGGTATTCTTGGAAGTCTTTGAAATCCCAGACCACTTTCTCTCGTTCAGCCTCCACCATCTGGTCAAAGTTTCGAGTCCGATCTAGAAGAGTGGACTCCAAGTTCCGCACCTGCTGTCGGAGGAGCTCCCTCTCCGCCGCCACCCTCGATGACTCCTCCCTGTAACGCGCGCTCTCTTCAGAAAGCCGGGCAATTTGAGCCTCCTGGTCGCGGACAAGCAGCTCTTGAGACTCACTCCCCTTGCGAGTGTGATGGAGCTCGCCCCGGATCCGGTCAAGCTCGCCCTGGTCGAGGGCGTCGCCGCGGTGGACGCGCATTTGGAGAGCCATGGCATGGATGGCGGTATTCACCTGCCAACAGGAAAGAAGATCAAAGGATAGTGAAAGGAAGCAAAATGAGAGAAGAAGAAGGGAAGGAATCACTTACCACCATGCAGTGGGAGGAGGCGAACGTGGTGAGGTCCCCGGGCTCCATATTCCCCGAGTGAGCGACCTCGTCGTTGTTAATCGCCTTTCGGCTCCTCCAGCGTGCCACGAGGTAGTCGTTCACCCCTTCCCAGTTCCCCACTGGGAACGGAGGGTAAGGGTGTGGCTAGAGGGGATTACAGGGAGCCGCCCCCTGCTGGGGGAGCTCGTCCCCTCCAAGACCTGCCCCACTAGTTCCCTCGGGTGGAGGTGTTGGGATCTCAGGTGGAGGGGAGGATAAAACTGGCTCGGCAGATCCGAACTCAGTGCCCCTCAAGGGGGGAGTCCGGTCGGGGCGCGACCTCTTCACTTGGCGCCTCTGGTTGCTTGAGAGAAGGTGGCGCGAGTCGATACCAGACATGATGCCTGCCAAAAAGAAATCAGTGTTAGTTCGGTAAGAATGAAATATATATATATGCATATGAACACAATGTCGTGACAAAAACCATGCGACCTAATAGGACAACCTACCCGGGCTCAGGCCGGCCTGCACGAGCTTCTCCTCGGCCAAGTAGTTCGAACAAAGGAAGCCTACCGATGCCCAGGACAGCATCGTTTTCCGAGTTTTGGGGCCCAGCTCGGCCCCGGGGTCCTGGATGGCACCCCTCCAAGAAGTGGGGAAGAGCCACCCCTCGGGGTTATGGACCACAAATTAATCCTGGTTCCAGGCGGGAATCTTATTCGGTAGCTCATACAAGAGCTTATAGCCGCGGCGGGGAGAGAGGTAGTAAAAGCGCCTCTCCGGTGGAACCCCAGGAGCGGCATTTTTTATACAAAGAATAGAGGCAAAAATGTCAAGGTTCAAGGGAAGGCAGTACTCATGACACAAAGATATAGTCCCAACCATGTTTCGAATGGCGTTGGGATGAAGCTGATCGATGGTGACGTTAAAATGGTTTAGCACCTCCACTATCAAGGGGTGCAGGGGGAGACGCAGGCCAGCCTTGAGCTGTTCCTAGAAGATAACTATGTCATTGGGACCATGCTCCCAAGGGAAGTTGCCAGTAGGGAGGCTGTAGGCCAGGTCCCCAGGGAGGCAAAAGTAAAGGATTAGAGACCTGAGTCTCTTCACCATCATGGAGGAAGGGCCAAAAGTGTTAGGCTCCCTCCCCCGAGAAGTAGATGCTACATCACCAGAGGCCTCCCGAGCCTCCAGGACCTGCTCCCAGGCTCCCCCCGACCTCGAGGGAGCATCGTCATCCTGGTTATCACCCCGGTGGTAGGTGTGGTATGGGTACCCAGACATGGTTGACAGCGATTAGGACTCACCAGGAGAGATGAAATGAAGTAAACTGAGGAGATCGGGTAGATTAGATGAATGCGCGACCTCAGAATCTGAAGACAACAAGATGGCGTAAGAGAAAATGAGGCCCAGAGGGCTCTCCTATTTATAGTCTCCACACCTCCAAATCGATGGTCTAGATCAAATTAGATCCAACAGCTCACAGGCGCACTGACCGCACGCCTTCTGAAAACTGAAGGTGATTGGCGGCACGTCTTCCACGATTAAGGTAACGGCGGCCGCTCGACGTCCAGAGATAAGAGCCACTTCAGCACGTTTTCGGAATCCGAAAAGTCAGGAAAGTCAGAAAATCTCTTGATTCCCGCGAGTGCATTTAATGTGAGTAGTCAATCAAGTTTAAATTCCGGTCAAATCAGTCCATCACGCTTCATGAACTCCTCGCACTAAGGCAATGCTCTCAGCTCAAGGAGTGGGGGGCAATTGATGGAGGACGATTTGACCCGACCTATGAAACGGTGACACGTGGACACTGACTTAGCACGAGCGACAGCTCAGCATTGTAGCCTAGTGCGACCAAGTGACGGGCCCATAAAGCATCTCACTACATTATATCTCACAAAAAGAGGAGCTCGCCACAACGCGAGCTTCGGGTTCCCCGAGCTACCTTTGAAGGAATACTCCGAGGCAACTTTAGCTCATGAGCTAGGGGAACTAGCTCGCTCGAGCTCCCAAGCAAACAAGTCATCCCAATGACCAATTCTATTAAGGGTAATCCTGAAGTATTCCGAGCTCACTACAAAGTAGCTCGCGAATGAGCTGCGTGAGCACTCCTCAGGAAGCTTCTATCTGACAGGCCGTACCGATCAGATTGTGCCACGTCCCTTACTGACGGCGCAGTCCCTGTCCTTTCGACAGTCTGCGTCCACGTCTCTCAGCAAGCGGAGGCGTGCCTGCCACTTTGGAGACGTGTCACTCACCTGGGCGAGAAGTACATCACAACAGCCACCTGCGCAGCCCTGGCAGGTAACAGCTGTGGCAGGAGCCCAGTGGTGGTTATGCTTGATCTGACATAAACGCCCCAATAAAAGCCCTCAGGGCAGAAGARAAACTTCTTCTTGAGACTTCCAATCTCTCGAGTATAGTGGTAATGTGCTATTTGCACTCTTAGCCTTCGTCTTCTCCTTGCTTCTCCTACAGAGTACTAACTTAAGCATCGGAGTATTCCCACCGGATAAGCCCCCGAGGATTCTTCTTCTTCTTCTTCTTCATCTCAGGTATCTTCCAGGAATCACGTGAATGCTAGTTAGGAGTGATCGGATCGCGCTACATCAAGTTTCTTACTTTATGTGTCAGCCCTCACTCAAATTATTTAATTGTTGTTTAGTTCATCTTTCCTCAGGGCATCTCTGAGCATGTTGATCCAAATTAAATGTGCCACTTTTATCCCATATCAATTAGCAAAGGTTTAAAGATGATGTCTTAGATTATCCCGTAAGCATCCTTTGCCAACCTTTTATTGCACTATTAGGGTCTCCTTTGCATTGGAATTATTGAGGAACTTACTCACGGATAAGAAAAATTTTAGTGGTTCTTATTTATTCATGTCCTCTAACTTACATGGTTCATTTTTCTATGTAGTGGTAATGGTATCTAAAGATAAATGCCTAACATCCACTGCTCAGCAACAATTAGCTATTTAGCATCTAAGAATCATCACTTCGACTTTTTTAGGTAGAGAAACTCCTTTAACTTTGATCAAATTTCTTAAATTAGAGCTTTAAGTGCACTATATCTGATTAGCATTTATGTTTATATTGTTTCTTTGACGTTATGGATGGCACTATCACTCCAATCGAATGAAAAACTCAACAAAGAGGAAGAGTATTTGTTTGCAGTGGGACCGGTGGGAAAGGAAACAGGAAGAGAGAACAAGAATGAGAGAGAGAGAGAGCAGGGTATCTATGCCATTAAGAAGACGGGAACTTCCGGATGGTATTGGTATGTAAGGATGGCAATTTTCATCGTTCCCGATCAGGCTTCCTGACCCAACGTGGTCGGGGTCGGGGTCGGGGATGAAGTTATCACTGAATCTTCAATCGGGTTCAGGGACGGGGATGGGGAATGAAATCCCTACCCCGCCCTGGCTCTGATTAATATATATACATATATATATAATGTTATATATTATTATATAATATTTATATTATTATATTATATATTATTCATTTATTTGATTAACAAATAACATTATAACAATTAACAATTTCAATTAATAATTAATTAAAAAACAAAAACTAAAAAACTTTCAAGAGTCGAGAGTCTCTTGAGTCTTGACTCTCTTTTATTCTAGACTACCACTTAAGTCTCTACAGAGGACAGAGAAAGACTCAAAGAAGAAAGAATAGACTATAGAGGTAAACCCTAATTCTTCCTTCGTCTATCGTCATCGATCGCCGTCGTCGTCGCCCGTCGGACGTCAATACTCAAAACCCTAGTTCTTCGGCTTCCTTCTTCGTCTATCTACACCACAGGCCCACAACTCGCAACTGCCCTCTCTCTCTCTCTCTTCTCTCTCTCTGCTTTCGATCTCTAATTTTTTGTGCTTTTGATTTCTTATTTTTTAAATCTCAAACATATTGCAGATACAGATCCAAGTCTACTTTAGATTTGAATCTACTTCAGTACATATCTAAATCTACTCACAAGTTTGAAGTCTCTCTCTCATTTAGATCTAAAGAGCAACTTTGCAAGTTTTGTTTCTGATGCCTAGGATTGTTGGTTGTGTATTATGGGGTTCTGCAAACAACCATATCAGGTTCAGTTGGTGGCTACTGGCTTTCGTGTAATCGGGGATTCGAGTCTCTGATGGGGAATTCATCCCTATCGAGGTCGGGGATGGAGGAGAGTTCCTTTCCCCCGATGGGGATCGGGGATGGAGGAGAGCTCCTTTCCCCGACGGGGATCGGGGACGGGGGTGGAGAATGTAATCCCCTCCCTGTTGCCATTCCTATTGGTATGGTATAGGTTTTTGGGAGAATTCCTGATTAGCACCTTGTACTTTAGGGGTTGTGCCAAGTCAGTCCCCAAACTTCAGAATGTGTCTCTGTAGTACCCTAAACTTTCAAATTGTGTCTAATTAGTTGACCGTCAGTCAACATTGTCACATGACATCAGGTGCGCATTAAATAATTCCAAAATGGCAAAATTACCCTTAATGGTATTTTTCTGACCATTTTACCCACTTCGTTTGAGTGTTAAAAGAAGGAAAGGAGAAGAAGGTTATGAAACCGAACACTGATCAATTATTGAAGCTCCTACTCCCCTGTTCAAGTTCTCTTGTTCAACTATCAACTATAACTGGACAATCAACTAGAACCAGATGAAGAATTATACTACTCAAGGCTTCCTCTATTGCAACGAAGCTTGTTAAAAAGTTTTTAGATGGAAATGGGTATGGGACCGTGGCGATAATGATGTTGACTTACGGTCAACTAATGGTAGGGATCTATTAGACACAATTTAATAGTTCAAGGTACTACAAAAACATGTTTTGAAGTTTAGGGATTAACTTGACACAACCCCCAGTGTATCGCGAGTACTGATAAGGAATTTTCCCTAGATTTTTTGTTGGATTTAGTGATGTTTGTGCAAAGAAGTTTAAGTTGGGCGATAGAGGATAAAGAAAAGCCGTGTATTATTGGAAATTGGGGTCACAAAAACTTGGAGAAGCTTTGAGGCGTGTCTAAAGACATTGTCTTTAGAACGTTATTTGCCCCCACTTAGTTTTATTGAGTTTATTGTTGAGTTACAAGCAAATCCATTTCCAATATACAACAAAGCCTTGGGCAAGAATCTGCAACCAACAAAGTTGAAGAGTTTCCGAAGAAACCTTCTGTGAGATAGTAGTATATCGAAATGAGAGGGATAAGAGTGATTTTCGAAAAGCTTATATGTTCATTTGTTTAAGTCACGCTCCTTAAATAAATTCTAAAAAGTCATGAAGCAGGGAAATGTACTGATTCATAAAAGGTTCATTAAACAGTCACAATTTCAAACATTGTGTCTGTTCAAAATTAGTTAACAATTAATGACTGTTAACTTTGATAATGCCTCTTGATCACACTCGATCATGACCAGCCTCGCACCAAAAAGTAAAGTTGTTCTTCGTAAACATCCACACACACGTGCGCATGTTCACGTATATTGTGCAATAGCAAGCCTCCATACTCTCCTCGTATATTTTTAAAGAGCATAAATAAACTTCTATAAAAACTCAAAACAAGTTTAATAATTTTCCAATGTAAAATAAGTTAAAAACTGATTTTTCACGTAATTAATTAATCAAACCCCGATTTAATCTCTCCAACATGTATGTTCGTGTGCAATTGTACTTGGATGGAGAGAGGCGCCATTTTGAACTTTTATATGGATGCGTATTGATTACATGTTCATGACTTAGATTCCTACAACATGGGTTGGTCCCTCCGTTGGTGACAATTGAGCTAGGAAAATACACTCAATAAATTGAACCAAGTGAAGAATATGATTAAAAATGGGTCTGATCCGATCCATGCCCTTTTGACCCCTTCAGCTAAATTCTAACTTCTAGCATGTTAAAAATAGTTTTTATTATAATAATATCACTATTATTTCCTCAAGACAAGCATAGAAATTGAAAATCTGATTTCGATAAAGGTAAGATCAAGGTCTCTTGTTATTTCAGCGAGGCAGAATTGTATTCAATGAAGAACTCTAGATATGAGGGAGACTTTGAATTTCATGATCATTCACCTTGGGACGAAGAAATAAGGGATGGGATATACAGTTTTATGGAGAATTTAGCATGAAACCTGACTAGAGAGAGACCAACCCATGTTGTGTAGCCCCGTGGAGTAAAAAGAAAAAAAAAATTGTAGTGTCAATTGAATGGCCCAAATTGGACTATGTACTTTTTTTTGCTAATAGATTAATAAAGTATGGAAATTGTCTAAAACTCACTATGAGTTTTCAACATTTTTTTTAAATTCCCCACAACTTTTCAAAACGTCTAAAACTCACCATGTCAATAAGTTTTTATTTTCCAAAACTCACCTTCTGTTAGTACACCATTAATGTTTCTTAACAGAGGTGTCCACATCAGCATAAATAACAATTTTTATGACCAAATCACCCTTGAATGGCGAGTTAGAGGAAAATGGTCTTTTTCATTTTTCAATTTTCTTTTTTTACATTTTAGTATTTTGTTGTAATTTCTAATGTTTTTTTATAATTTCTGTTTTTCTACATTTTTCTATTTTCTACAATCTATAAAATTTCCTGTTTTTTTTGTTATTTATTTGCAATTTCTGTGTTTTCTATATTTTTTGGTGCTTTTTCTACAATTTTTATTTTTTATTTTGTTTTTCAATTTTTGTAGTTTCTATAATTTGAAAATAATTTTTTATTTTGTGTGCAACTTCTATAATTTTTTTTTATATTTTTTGCAATTTCTGTGTTTTTATGTATTTTATATTTTAAAAATATTTTGTGAACTTTTTCCTTTTTTCATATCTAAATATTTAATATATTTTATATTTTATATTTTTCTATGAAGTTTAAAATAGTAATAATATTAACAACCATTACTCTCTTTAACGTCAAGTTAGTGACATAGTGAGTTTTAGACATTTTGAAAAGTTGTGGTGAGTTTAAGAGAAATGTTGAAAACTCATGGTGAGTTTTTGACAATTTCCCATAAAGTACTCTAAGAACAATATGGCCATAACCTTTTTTTTGTATGAAACAGGACACACCCATCCCCCCTCTTCCACAAATTTGGAAGAAGTCTCTCCCCTTTGATTGGTTTTCTTATAAATTACATGAAGTAAAAAATAGAAAATTAAAAAAGGAAATTAGGAAGGGGGTTTGGAGTAAGGAGAGGCATGTTGACATGGACAACCTTGCTTTATATATATAATATAGATTATTCAATAAATATCAACACCTAAACTATAATTTTCCATAATTTTGGTAAATTGGAAAATTTAATTACTAAAAATTATTGATTTTGGTAATTTAATTTCAGTTTTTTTAAAATTAATTATTGAAATCAATAATTACTAAAAAAGGAATAATTAATTGAAATATTAATAAATACAAATTTAATAATTAAAAATTAACAATTTTCATTGAAAATTTTATTTCAATAATTATAAATTTATTTTTTTACATTTTCAGTAATTTTGATATTATTAGTAATTTGTAACAATAATTAGTTATTGACTGATATTTTCCATAATAATTAAATGATATTATCAGCTAATAATTAAAAAAATTAGTAATTTTTAAGTGGAAATTTAATTTCAATAAATATTTTTTTAATTGTTAGTAATTTTTATATTTACTATATTTTTTGAGCAATAATTAGTGATTTTAGTAATTTAATTTAGTGAAAGTTAAATTATAAAACTTCCAATTATCCAAATAAATAATTGAAAATTTTTAGTAATTTCTATAATTATTGGATATTACATCTATAATTTCCATAATTTTTAGAATTATATTTATGAGTTTGGGGGATGACCCCCATGTAGGAATGGCAATGCGCAGTTTGGGGCTGGGATCATACTCCTAGTCCCTAACCCTAAATTTAAATCGATCCAAGTCTTTGACCCTTTTCCCTGTTGGGAAGAAATTTAACATGCATCCCCCGTCCCCGACGAAGATGGGCTCCCCATCTCCTCCAATTTTTAATAATAATCCCTAGAGGTGTAAATTGGGTCGTGCCACCCATGACTTGACTCGACTTTGGACTAGGCCATGTTGGGCCTGTGGTTTGAAGCCCACCGGCCAGCACGACATGACATGACACGACTGTGCATGTTGTGCCGCCTGAGAACTAGCCATTAGGGACCCCCCATGGCTAGTTTTAGCTTTTTGGGTTTTTTTTTTACAGAAACACCCCTAACAACTATAAACAATTATATATGGGGTATTTATGTATTTTGGTTATGGGGGGAGAAAAAATGACACAAATGCCCCCAACAACTATATAACAATTATTTTAGGGGGCATTTTGTGTAAATTGATAAATAACTTTATAATGACCAAAATACCCCTCTCAACAACTAAAAAATGACTAGTTTTTAGGGTATTTTGGGTAATTGATTTATTTTCAATTCCTATAAATAGCCATATCCTCCACCATTCTCATCACACCAATTCAACAATCATCTTATTCTTTTCTCTAGTTCTCATACTCTCTCAAGTTACAATCTCCCAATCTCTCATACACTCTCTGAACTCTGCTTGACTGATTCTCCAATTCTCAACATTATTGAAGTTTCAGCAAGAAGAAGACTTGCTCAATTAGCTCAAGTATCTCAAGTTAGCTAATTTGGGAGGCTTGGACTCTTGGATTTGAAAGGCTTCAACTGTTGAAATCAAGTTGGGATTTCGAACCGGCAATCCGGGTAAGTCCAATTAAATTAATTTTTATTTTTTTTTAGAATTTAAAAAAATGGTTGGCTCCTCCTGAAACCAATTCCCCAACATGTTCAATGCGACGATATTCAGTCATAGCATGATAGTGTTAGCATCGATATGGATGCTATTGATGATGGAACTTCCACCTCTAGTACTAGTACTAGGGGAAAGAAAAAGAGGGCCTCTAAGTTGATTACCCCGGCTTGGAAAATATTTAAAGTAGAGGAGATTGAGGGAAAGGGAAAAAGAGCTTTCGACTTCTAAATTTAACATAAGTTATATTTGTGTTACCGGTCATTTTATTGATGCAAATTGGCTTTTAAATAAAAGAATTTTAAGTTTTACTAGGCTTGATTGGCGACATACTAGCCCAGCTATTGCTGCAAGTATTTTAAATACTATACATGCTTATGAAATTGATAATAAATTATTTTTTATTAGTTTTAATAATGCTAGTATAATGATTTAGTAATAAATATTTTAAAATCTCAATTAAAACCATATTTAAATGGTAAATTATTTCATACTAGATGTGCATGTCACATCTTAGATTTATGTATTCAAGATGCTTTAAATATTATTTCTACTCATATTTCTAAAATTAGAAATTGTATTATATATATTGAAAGTTCTAGAGCAAGAAAACAAGAATTTAAATATTTATGTCAAAATTATGGTTTAAAATGTAAACATAGATGGATTTCTACCTGTGCTATGTTAGAAAGTTGTATTTCTCACAGACAAATTCTTAGTGATTTTTATAAAGAAAAATGCCTATTGATATTAAATTTAAGGAAGATTGGGAAATGACAATTTGTATAAGAGATTTTTTAAAACATTTTTATGATGCAACTAATGAATTGTCAGGTATTTATTGTCCAACTAGTTTTAATTTACCTTATCAATTAATAGTGATTAGTAATTGTTTTTTAAAATATAGAAATAATCCACAATTTAAAAATATTGAAATAATAGAAAATAAATTTAAAAAATATTGGGAGAACATTTCTCCTATTTATTGCTTAACTACAATATTAGATCCTAGGATTAGGAAAGATGGTTTAAATATTTTACTTGAAACATATTGTGAAAATATAAATATTGAAATTAGAAATTAAAAAGAAGAAATTGATAGTTTATTATTTGAAATGTATAGTTTATATAAATCTGGAGTAATAGGAATAATTCTACAAGTTGTACAAGTGCACCTTTCCACTTCTGAACTTGAGCCTAGTAGTAGAAGAGAAAAACTTTTTTATTTAACAAGTATAAGGTAGAAATCCACTACCTCAACAACAATTTCATTTATTGAACTTAATTTTTATTTACAAGCAATTTTTTGTACTTTAGTTGAGGGAACAAATAGTTTTGATATTTTAACCTGGTGGAGTGAACATTCAAAAAATTATCCAGTTCTTGACACCATTGCACGTGATCTACTTACCCCTTTGGTGTCTACAGTTCCACCGGAGTCTTGTTTTAATGCAGGTACTAGGGTGTTGGACGACAAGAAAAGTTGAATGAATGAAGAAAGTCTAGAGTTGTGCATATGTTTTAAAGATTGGTTGGATGCTGAAGACACATTGCAAGAAAAAGGAGGGCATGACACTACACCCAATATTTCACCTGAAAGTCATGAACAATAGGAGAAAATCAGAAAATGATGAAGTCAATATTTTTTGTATACTCAATAATTGTATAGTATTTTTTCAAATTATTGTAAAATTTGTTTTACTTTTATTTAATTTATTTTCTATTTTTTTAACAATGTAATTTTCTATTTTCAATTTGTAACTATATTATATTTTTTATATTTTATTAATTTATTCTATTTTCCAATTTTCATTTTTTATTTATCCAAGTATCCAACCATTTTATGCTTTGTAGTTATTATCATTCAAATTTAAATGAAATAAAATTTCTATTTTTCTTCCAATTTGTTATTCCATTATTATTTGGTTAAGTATTTTTTTCATTTATTTGTTAGATTTCTCATTTCTTATTTTTTCAAATAGTTCCCAAAGGAAAGTTAAATATTTTAGTTTTACTTAGCAAAGAAATAAAAAATGTCAGAAAACAAAAAACAAAAAAAAAGTAAAAAACCAGTTTGGCTTGGTTCAGCTCACGCCCAAGGCCCGACCTATGGCCTAGCCCAGCACAGCCTAGGCCCATGGCACGGCCCAGCACAAGCCCGCATGGGCTTGAGCCATGGCTAAGCCCCCAAATTATCCTAGGAGAGGGCAGCATGGCCCGTGAGCTATGCCAGCCCGGCACAACCCATTTTACACCTCTAGCTATTCCTACTCCTAGGTTGTGTGGCCCAGTAGAACAATAAGTTTTAAGCCCTATAAGTCATAACATCTTTTTTTCTGGTGCATAGCACAGGGCTATTAGTGCTTTATAGTCTTTGATTTCTTAGGTTTTTCTTGCATCGCATTTGAACGTTTTGTTTGTATTTTGTAAGTAGTATGATTTGGACGGCTATGTGAAATTTGGACAGCTTTTGCAAATAAAAAAAAACAATACAATTTGAATCACCTTCATTCTACCTTGCACGTGATTAATTACTTCACATTCCACCCTTTCCAAACATAAAATAAAACCTACAAGAGATGAGATTGCAACTCTCGACATCATTTTATTTCACTAGAAAAAACATCATTTTACTTCCAATTTTATTTCTCCCAAATATAAAATAGAGAGATGAGATTCTCGCCCTCACTCTCTCTCTCTGGCACACACACACACACATATATATATATATATATGTTTTCAGGCTACAATCCCCCATCATTTAGATACGTGGCATTTTCATTTTTTGAAAATTTAGACATGTGACATTTTTCGAGAAGTTGCTGTTAAAACCCACAATCCACTACTACCATTCAGGCAAGTGGCAATTTCATTTTTTGGAAAGTTAGACATGTAATATATTTTGAGAAATTCCTACTAAAGCCCACAACCCACTACTGGGCCTGTTGAGAGAGTTTATGGGTTGGGCACGTTCATGACAATTCACTAATTCACGGGAATGCTTTTGTTTTTACTCAAAATAAATCAATGGGCAATTACTAATTTGCCCACTCTCATGGTGCCGTGACCAATCCAGAAACTCTCTCAACAATCCACTACTACCATTCAAATATGTGGCATCCTATTAATTCAAGAAACAGGATTCAAAAGTAGAATCCATTAAAAGATTACTATAAACCCACATTTATTTTTAAATGATTTTTTAAAAGAAAATACTTTATTAATTACAAACTTGATTTAATTTTTAGGAATCAACCTAATTTAACTTTTAAAATTAAATAACTCAAAATAGGTTTATTAGATAAATAGTAAATACCAAATAAAGTGGGTTACTGTTTACCAATAAGATCTCATTTAATATCTTAAATCAAATAAAAAAATATAAATTAATATTGTCAATTACAAAAATTCAAGACCAATATTAATTTTTTTATTTAATTTTAGTTACCCCGTACTAAATACATGCTCTTTCTCTGGTGAAATAAATAAAAAAACTGGTTGAGCAGTAATCAATTGAAACTGATTCCAATTATTGGGCATTGAATCAGAAATGGGCCCATTTCTAATGTTTTTTCTGCATAAACAAACTGAAACACTTAAACCAATCAGAAATCCCTGGACGGCTGGACCCGGTTGACTCGATTCTCATCAGTTTTTTTTTTTTTCTTTTTTTAAGGTATGCTCCTTTTTAAGTCATTTTCGGACTCTGCAACGCCAGACACCTACGTGACCTACCTAGATTTCAAAGCATTCGATGATTTTTGACAGAGTTAATACTTTCAAGTTTTTCAACGTGATGGTAAGTTCAAAAAAGAAAAAAAAAACGTGATGGTAAGTTGTGGTCGTTCGAGTATGCAATCAATGGCAACTCGTTAACCCTCTATTCTTCCTGTAAGCTGTAATCCAAATGGGTTCATCGTATAACTGTTAATCGGATTCAAGTTTGGGCCATCTTCATGGCACCTCGTTAGTACGCAAGGAATAAATAAAGCCAGGGTAAACTTGGGAATCCGAGGGTAAATGTGGAAACTGATCGACTTACGTCATCTGTGACCGCAGCGTCAGCGCAAAGCAGGTTCAAGTTCAATGGTGGAATACAAGTACTAGCAGTGGCGTAGCGCTCGTTTCCTTCTGTTATCTAAGGCAATCGGTTATACACGGAAGCAGTAGTCATGGCTGAAGCCCACGAAGAGGAGCTTTTTGATGTTCTTACCAAAACGGGTGAAAAGACGGGCATTCGGAAACCCAGGCGAGTTTGTCTTATCATTCTCTATTCATCTAGTTAGAATTTCCATTTCTCTCTCTCTCTCTCTCTCTCTYTTTTTTTTTTTTTTTTTCTTTTTCTAGTTATTGCAAAACATCATTTGGATAGACATGTACGACGAAAATCTTGAGAGATGAAAATCTATGAGTTGATTGGCATAAGTTAATATTAGAACTGTTGTAATCAGTTTGTAGAATTGTAAAGAATTTGGTTTTGTTGCAATGCACTCTTAATGTCGACAAAAGGCGAGTTCTCAAGTCCATCAATATGGCCAGCAAACTTTGTTTTTCTTAATAATGTGAGGGACATTATTACGAGGTTCTTCAGAGCTATAGCGCCAGCGGAGAAATATGTAACACTGTTTTGGTGTGCAGAGGTATCCAACATGTCAATCTCTAAGCAGCTGTTAATGAGTACTGAATAAGATGAACAGTTGGAAAGTACAGCAAAGAAGACTAAACTGTTGGTCCCCTCGCCACTGAATTTGAAAAAAAAATGGCAATTCTTTATCTCTTAAACAGAGGATGATCCTAAATTCAAATAAAGCATCATTAAGATTAGTGAGGTCTTACTGTAGTGTCAAGTCAAGGATGAAAAGGATTCCAGTTAACATAATGAGATTCTAGATTTAGGCCACAAGTGTTTTTTTTTTTTTTTTTTTTCTCTTTGTGGCGTGCATATCTAGATAGAGGTGAAAATCAAGAGAAGAGATTTTGAAGCTCATCCTGACTGATTACCTCAATCAGGGAAGTCTACATGGAATATCATTTTTGGGTTTCTTCATTTAACATCTAAGGACAACAATCTGAACAGAGGATCCTTCCCTTTTCTTTTTCTAACTAAGTTTGGATCAAGCTTAATATTTGTTTGGAGGGTTTTGACCTCTGATGTCTCAATTAGAGGTAATTGTTCTGGAATGGAGGCTTATCTTAGATCATGAAGGGAAAGTTATTGCTGCTTTGCTTTTGGTGCAAAATGGAAGAAAATCTTTATTTTGGTATAGGAGTTAAGCACAGTGAAGTATGGAGTGCAGTTGGCCCACCTAAAGGCATCAGGAGGCTACTTATCATCTCAAATAGTCAAGCAACTACTAATTTTTTTTCTATATTTCATAGAAAAATCAAATAGAGATCAAAATAAGCTTCAAAAGTTTATCAGTAGGAAATATCACAATTTTGTGGTAGGTGAATAGAACTACTGATTTTATGCCTCTTTTTGTTGATCCAATAGAGATATTTAATCAATCAAGAAGGGAAAAAAAAAAGGAAAAGAGAGTTTTATTTTTTAATGAATTATCTAGGCTTCTTATTGGTTTTGTTATAGGATAATAGCAGATGTAAATATTTAGGGCTATAAACAGTATCCATTTGTTTGAGTTTGAATCTTCAACCAGATCTGTTAAGCCAATCTGAATTTGATCTATTTATAATTGGATCAAATATGGGTCTGCCCCAATTCAAACCATGGTTCTAAATCGATACAGTCCAATATGCTGGATGGGGCATATTGGACTTTACCCTGAGGTTCTTTACATTTTTATTATTATTATTTTTTTCAAACCTGTTCAGGGGGATTGGTATAAGGCCTGTCTACTCCCTGAAAGAGGTCAAACCCTGAAACACCTAATATTTTGCGCATTGGTGATCCACTGGTACGATATATATCGGATGATACAGGCCGAAATTTTGATCCTTGATCCAAACAGATCCTATTCAAATCCACCATTATTACGATGTATATGCATATATCTATATAAATTTGATAATAATTTATTAGCAAAGTTGGTTTGTGGGGAGAATGGTATGATTTAGGAATTGTTGTGGATGGAAGTGTTCCTTTTAGATGGCTGGGATTTGATTAGGGTTGATCATGGGCAGGGTGGCCTTGGCCTGATTCTGGGCCCATGTCTTTTATGTATAAAATGCTGGCATTTGCATAATATTTTATATTTATGGTGTATAATATGCACACAAAATTTGTTTTGTATATTATATAATATAATATTGTATAAAATATACTGTAAGTGTCAGCTGAACCTTAGGTGGAAAGGAAAGATAAAAGATGGTGGAAAGAATCTAGAAATGCTCTATTCTCAGTCAAATCCTTCTATAAGTCCTTGTCAAGGTCAAGTGGAGAAAATTCAGGTTGGAAAGGCATCTGGAGAAACCCTGTTCCCCCAAGGGTGGAAGCTTTTGCTTGGATAGTAGCATAGGATAGCATATTGACATCAAATCATCTTCAAGATGGTGGCTTTCACTTAGCTAGCAGATGCTATCTTTATGATAATGCTGAGGAGAATGTTTTTCATTTGCTTGTTGAGTGCCTCTTCTCCATTCTCCAAGTTCATTTGGGGCTTTTTCTTCAGATCTTCAAGGTTGGTGGGTGGTCTCCCAATTCTGTGGAGGAAATCTTCTCCAAATGGCCTAAGATATCTGGAAATGTCAAGGCAAAGATCTCTTGGAGCTGCATTCCTTTCGTAGTTTGCTAGAAACTTTGGAAAGAAAGAAATAGAAGAATAGTTGTTGAGAAGTCTCACTTAAAGGAACATATAACACTTTTATGTGGCAAATGAATTATGGACTGGATCCTCATTCTCCCAAAGTTTTTAAGGAATCACAAAGGAAGATCTTGGTTCTGAATTTTGGAACACTGTGCAGCTGGCCTAATCGTTTTTTTTCTTTTTTTTTGTATGGACTATGTTTTTTCCTCCTTTTTCTTCTCAGTGTATCTTTCCCTTGTTTTGTTCCCTTTGTAGCTTTGCTCTCTAGTGATATCTCATCACTGTCAAATGTACTTTTTTTTTTCTATTAATAAATTTTCTTTTTTATTTACTACCAAAAAATATATTGTAAGTGTCAGATTATAATATTTTTATATAAAATATACAATATAAGATAAAATAATATATGTGCATATATATATAAATTAAATATAAAATACATATAATTAAATATATCTCATCAGGCCTTTTCTTCAAAAAGTTTGAAGACAAACAAAAAATCTATTTATGTTCTGGTCAAGGATATCTTGTTGCAGGCTGTGTAAATGCACATTTGTTGCTTAGATAATTATTTCAATTTGAATATATGTTTTTTTTTTTTTTTTTTGAGAAGCAATCCTGGCTATAGCATCCTTGTGACTGGTATATTATGATATTTAGTTTTTGTAAATTATCAATTACTACTTGTGCAGGGGAGATGTTCATAGAGATGGGGATTATCATCGAGCGGTTCATGTGTGGATTTTTTCTGAGAGTACTCAAGAGCTGCTTCTGCAGTGCCGTGCTGACTGCAAGGATTCTTGGCCTGGATTGTGGGATATCTCCAGTGCTGGTCATATATCTGCTGGTGATTCATCCCTTATAACAGCCAGGTAGCTAATTTTATCAACAAGATGTGACAGGTGTAATATTTGCTTAATGAGGCACTGAATTTTAGGAAGTTTTCACTCACTTCTTTTTGTTGATGATGTAGACCTGCTGATAAGAAACAAAATGGTTTCTATCTTTTGCGCCTTTCTATCCCAAAATATTCACCGACTAATTGCCTAAAAATTTATTGTTTTGTTCACCTTTTTATTTATTGGTCACTTCTAACATGCTAGTGTTTTTTTTTTTGCTTATTCTAAATTTTGTATATCAATATAGCTAGATAGGCTTTCAAATATTGTGCCTTGATTGGGTATGCCCTCTATTTAAATGGCACTTGGGACTTGCCTTCTTGTAGGATTTAATAATTATAAATACTAATCATAACTAGTGAGTTTCTTCTAGTTTCTACTAAGTTGTTTCGATTGAATGATGTTTTGTTTTAATCCTAATGAAATTTGATATCCTTGTAACAGAAACAGTATCTAAATTACCTGTATATCATATGATACATTTAACTATTTTTACTTGATTCCAGGAGGGAGCTTCATGAGGAGCTAGGTTTAGCTTTGCCAATGGATGCATTTGAATTTATTTTCGTCTTTCTTCAAGAATGGTTGGTAGATGCCCTCATCTGCAGTCACATTTCCAACTTTCCATATTCCTTTTCATGCAATATTGGTATTGCCATATTATTAGACTCAAGTAAAATACAATATATGATGCATTAGCAATTTATGACAAGGGTAATGCATTGGTGGAAAATGGTTGACTCCTTTTACTCTTTCTCCTTTGATGTTTTTTGGAGAAGTTGGTCGGCTGTGGCATCATTTTTTGATCAATAACTTCATACTACATCAAACCAGAGAATAGAATACAAATAGGGAGAGATAAAATCTCTTAACTCTCCCCATATTTAATGGTGAAGTTACAATTGAGCCGAAAATAACTGATTTCTTCCCGCCTCTTGTTTTACCAATCTAGTTACTCTACTAAGGAGAGGGCCTTTGTTTCTTGGACTCCTCTGGAAGGTATTGTGACGCTGAATTTTAATTGTAGTCAGGGGAACCTGGGCCTGTTTGCTATAGGAGGGGTTTTGGGGGATAAGGACAGCAACCTTTTGGCCTTATTTTTGGGCCCAGTGGGAATAGGAGATTCCAATAGGGCTGAACTGCTAGCTGCACTACAAGGGATTCAGCTAATGGCCTGGTTGATGGCTTAGCTAAACAGGGGTCAACCAGGGCTGAGTTGTTTTGAGCAGCACTGTAATTATGGAGTCTAGCACTTCCTTGTTGGGGTGCTTATTACTGTTTATACTTGTAAATTAATGAATGGAGTTACCATTTCAAATCCAAAAAAAGTGACTTGTGTAAAGTGAGCAATCTTATCATTATACTTAAGTTGTAACTCTCATATAAATAAGAGACAAAGTGGGGTTGTTCTTTGTAATTATGGGGTGCTGAATTTTGACTGGGATATAAGACAGGTTTCTTCTTCTTATGGAGTAAGTGTTTGGAATTAGATTGCGATTCACAAAGTTTCAGTCGGAATTTGCTAGCTGTTCTAAGGATGTTGTGGGGGATGGTAGCAGAGTAAGATTTTTGGAGGATGAATGACGTGGAAATGGAAGGTTGTGTGAGGTTTATCCCAGGCTTTACAAATTAAGTTCGAAGAACATTGCTGTAAGCCAGCGTTTTGATGTAAGAGGAGATCAAGTTGTATGGTGTCCAGTTTTTGGACATCCATTATTGGATAGAGAATTGGATGACTGTGCAGAGTTATCCAGCTGGAAGAAGTGAGGGTGGTTTTTGGTAAACCTGATGCCAGGTGGTGGAATGAATGTAAAGCTGGAAAGCTTTCTGTTAAATGTATTTACAATGATTTGATGAGAGATTAAATGGAGAATAACAGATTTTCCAGAGTTTTAGGAAACCAAATTCCTCCTTGAATTGAGGCTTTTGCATAGCTTCTTTATTTGGATAATGTTTTCACATTTGATTACTTGAAGTGAAGGGGATTTCAAATTCCAAAGACATGTCATGTGCAGTCATTTAAAAGGCGCACTTAGGCACACAGGCGAGGCACATTTTAGGGTATGCACCTTGCCTAGGTCCCAGGTGGAGTATTTTCAAAAGGCGTTCATCTGGTGCACCTGGTGGAGTATTTTCAAAAGGCACTCCCTATAAAACCTTTCTTTTTTTATAGGGATTAAGAATTTAAGACCCTAATAGGGACTTGTTTGGGCTTGCCTCGGGGGGCTTGGTACAAAGGCAGTTTGTAGAATCAACAATGCATAATGTTTAATATCATATTAGCTATTTGAAGTAATGCAATTGGGAAAGAATAAAGAGATTAAGAGTTTACATGCTTGAATATGTTTTATATGTTACACTTGATTTTATTTTTAAATTTTCATTTTAAATATGTTTTACATGTTATGTTTATGTATTTTAATTTGAGATAATAGGTTTTTTAAAGCATTTATTTTAAAATTTAAGTTTACATTTTTAATTAATAATTTGTTTAATATTTTAATAAGTTGAATTTTTTATTTTGTTTTTTTTTGAATTTTTTGGCATTTGTTTTTGATTTTTTTAGATTTTTTTTTAATTTTCATTTTTTAGATTTTTTTTTGCGTTTTTGCCCATTGCTCTTTTTTGGTGCCTTTCACTTTTAAAACACTGGTCATGTATGAGGAGGAGGTTCATGCCATTTATTTATTTAATTTCAGGTTGTGGAGTTTGTTTGGTGATTCTTTTCTTTATTATTTAAGGTGTTGTTGGTGTGTCCATTTCAACCTAAGGAGATCTTTACTAAATGGCCAAAATTGGCACGAAACATGAAGGCTAAAATATTTTGGAGAACCATTCCTTTTGTGCTATGCTGGGTTGAAGACAAGGCAAGGGTTGAAGTCAAGTTAGTTGCTGATATTGGGTCTTCAATTGTTGAATGGGCCCTTTCTTGTTCTGATTTTAACAATATGAACAGATGTGATTTTGGGGAGAAGTTGTGGGAGACTTTATAGTGGGTAGCTCTTTGTTCTTGTTTTCTGGTGTTTGGGATCTTTTAATGTACTGCTTTGTGGTGAAATCTCTTCACCTGTTTGTATCCGTATTCTTTTTTAATGAAATTACTTTTTACTGTCAATGTTGAGGACTAAAAATATATGATGTAAAAAAATAAAATAATATAAATAAATAAAGCTTGAGGGGGGGGGGGCAGATTTGACAGCTGGCCCACTCCACATAAATTCAAATTTTAAATTCTGGTTATGGGGGGGAGTTAAGCAACCACCCCACGTATGAAGAGTGGGGAGGTTGCTTTAACCTCCCTACCCCATAACTGTCTCCCTCTATATAAGGGGGAGAGGAGAAGAAAATTGAGTCGGCAGATAGAAAAAAAAGGAGAGAAAGAGAAGAAAAAGGAGAGAAGAGAGAGGAAGAGAGGAAATAGGGGAGAGAACTTACAGTTCTACTGATTGAAGTGATACAGATATAGATCTTATTTTTTTTTCCCTTCAAATTTTATCTATTATTAATCCTTATCTTATCTTCTCTCTCTCTCTCTCTCTCTAGAGTTCTGTTAGAACTCAAAATCCTATTTCAATTTATATATCTGGCGGATCTCATCCACCACAAAGATAACAAAAATAATACTGGGGAGCCTTTGATATGTCGGTGGATTCTATCCACCCCAAAGAATTTCAGTAGGCTAACCCAGTGCTGTCAAAACACATAAAAAAAAGGGACAAGTGTGCTGGTTTACCACCTGTAACAGCACTTTGCCACCTGTTGCAACACTGTTGCAGACCTGAAATGGGGGGGACAGATGTACTGGTTTGCTATTTGTTGCAGCCAATATTGCCACTTGTAAATGGCAAGCCTCTGGGTCCCACTGTCGGTGGATCTTATTTAAACTTATACATCTTAACAGTGAATCCCGTTAATCGGTAAGAAGTAGGACCCACTAGATTTGATGGTGTGCATGACCCAATGGTGTATGGGTCCTATGACTTGTCTACCAATTGTGGGGTCCACTCATAGGTATAACCCGCTAAGAGTCCAAGCTGATGGGACTGCTTATTACCTGTTATTGGGTTTAACCCTTACAAAGTAGCTCTTTCACATAAAATCAAAATCAAAGGGTATTTCCTTCAAGGAATATAATCAAGGGGTTTTAGCAGACATAGTGCATACTTATACACCCTAAATAGGGAAACCCTAATTCTACTCAAGTTCTTTTTTTTTTTTATGAATCATGATCAAAACAATCAAGGAAGAAAAAGAGTGGGACATGCACTCATTTATGCTTTCATTCATTCAAACATTCTCGTTTCTCTTTTCTCCTTCCTCCTTTCTCTCTCTGTCTGTCTCTCTCTCTCTCTCTCTCTCACACACACACACACACACGCACGCACATACACAGACACACACTGCACACTACTTCCTAGTTGGTATAAAGCAAAAACAGACCTAGACAGAAACTCCTGAAAGTTCTCCATATTTATGAGATTTAACAGGCTTTCTAGAGTAGGGGTGACAAGCTCTTCAGGTCCTGAAGTCCAAATTTCAAAATTTGACTTTTGACCAAAGTTTGATCAGCTTCTTGTTTTTGTTTTGGTGAACAACCAAGGTGCATTTAGAACAAGAAGATATAACATTGAGGGGACACATAAGGTAAAAAAACACATCCAGAATATATCCAGCAAGTTTGATGTGCTTGCTGGATTTTCTGAATGAGAATAACTCACATTGAAAGTTGAAACCACATTCCCCATTCTTCAATTGAGTTGAAAATTTAGAGACCTTAAGAACTACTTGATCTTCTTTCTGACGTAATAGTTCTCAATTATATGGTTATACTCTATCTGAAGTTGATCAAACATTGGTTGGTTAGCATGCTTTTTCTGATAATCTTTTTATTGATTGTGCTCCTGGGTTTGGTGGAGCCTGTATCTTTCATTTTCCTTATCTTCTCCCCCTCTTGATTTGTACATTTCTATTATACTTTCTTCTGATTTCTTAATCAGTTATCTTTGTCTTATATTTGTCTTACATGTTGAATGCAGTGTTATAAATGATGGGAAATTTGTTAACAATGAATTCAATGATGTATATCTAGTGACAACTCTATCTCCAATTCCCATGGAGGCCTTCACTCTTCAGGTACAATTGTAAACTTGAACTTCTAAACAAGAATTTTATGAAGTTCTGGAAAGGAAGTATTCTTTTTTCTGTTGGTCCCAGCTATATTGAGTCTTGGGAGGGGTGGACTGGATACAGACCTAACGTTGGGCATTTCTTTTTCTTTTTTCTTTTTTATTTTTTGCACAAAGTGGCTGCTCTCAGACTTGTACCTGTGTCTTATGGTTGTTAGCCTGTGGCCTTACCAACAGTGCTGCGAACAAATGGTGCCTTGATATAAGCTGACCTTTGGGGTGGGAATTGACACACCATCTTGATCAACTGATCTGATTCAGGTTTTCTTTTTCTCTTTGATAGGAAAACTTATGATTAGGGGGCCAAATGGTGGTCTTTTCTATCTGGGATCTTGGGAGAGATAGATTGGATACATACCTAACTTTTGGCTTTTTTCTTTTTCCTTTTTCTCCCCTCTTCACAAGTCTTAGATTCGGACCTGTATTCTCACTCGTCAGCCTGAGATTTTTCCATTACACCAAGCAATGACCCCTTAATAGGAAACCAAACTTGTGGTTAAGATGATTTCTATTACAGTTTTCTAGACTGCTTATAGGAACATTTCAATAAGGTCTACAGTTGGAGACCTTTTGTAAATCTCTTAGGATCCATTCGGTATTTTTTTTTTGATCAATAACTGGAATTCATTAGATTAAAAGAATTCAGTTACAGCGCTCCAAAGAGAGATAAACAGGATTAACTCTCTCCGGGAAGATAACAAAAAGGAAAAATTTACAGAATAGCCCAAAACATTTGATCCCTTCCCACCCCCTGCTTTGCCAAAGCATCAGCAAATGCATTTTCTGTTCTCTTGACCCACTGAAACTTGATTTCCAGTCCTCTAGTTAGCCACTTAATCTCCCTCCTCTCATTAGCATATTTCCAAAGTCCACTACCTTCTTGTAACCAACTTAAGACCAGCTTTGAGTCCCCTTCAACGACTAACTTTTGTATTTTCAGTTCCTTAGACTTCCTTATACCCTCCAGTACTACATAGACCTCAGCTTTGAGAGAGTCTCCAAACCCAATGAAACCTGAATACAAAGCAAGCACCTTCCCATCCTCATCTCTGAAAACCCCTCCTACACCTGATGGACCTGGATTTCCTTCACTACTTCCATTGAAGTTTAGCTTTATAAGTCCAGTTCCTGGTGGTGACCACACGGGACAAGCTAAAGAGTGAGCAGGAGCAGAATTGCCACCTCCAGCCATATTCAGCAACATAGCCGTAGAAATATCAACAAACAGGTCCAAAGATTTCAACCAATGTACCACCCTCACTGTTACTATTTCAATAAGGCGTTCCTTACTTCTTTCAATTTCAGAGAAAATTCTGGTGTTCCTTTCCTCCCAAAGAGTCCAACAAACAACAGCCCTCACACATCTCCACATTATCCTTCCCCTTTTGTTTGGCCAACCAAAGAATGAGGGGCTAAACAAACTTTGAATGTTTGGCGGTGGGGTCCACCTGCAACCAAAAGAGGAAAGAAACCATTCCCAAAGATTAGTAGCAAAGGGGAAAGAAACTAATAAGTGGTAGGAGCTTTCACCATTAGCCTTGCAAAGAATGCACCAATTCGGAGACAAGCACCCAAAAGGCCTTTTTCTTTGGAGTATGTCACATGTATTACATCTTCCGAGGAAGGCTTCCCAACAAAGGGCTCCAATCCTTGGAGGAATCGGCTCACCCCAAACATCCTTAACTGGAAAGTTTTGTGCAAATGGACTGGATGAAGGTAGTAGGGACTTGAAGAAAGAAGCACAAGAGAAGGTTCCAGAGGGAGTTAGGGTCCACACTCTCTTATCCCTCTCAAAGGGATCCAACACCACCCGGTCTAAGATCTGAACCAGACTCATGGCATTTTCAATCTCTACATCCCTTAAGCCTCTTCTAAGCCCCAGATCCCAATCAAACCCAAAATTAGACTGAGAAGGAACTAGAAAACTCAAACCATTGATTTTTATTGTTCTTTAACCTTTTTGGTTGAGACTGTAAATTCTGGATTGCATATATGATGCTTATGGACAAGTAAGACCTGATTTGGGATTGGACTAGTTTTGTTAGGTTAAAAACTCAAACCTAAGACCCATGTTTTCGATGCTTCAGGAGTATTTTCTGTTAGTTTGTTTTGTTTTTTCAAAATCAGCAACTCTGATTTTTTTTCTGTGATTGTATATGTCTTTCAATGGCTTTGAAAAATACAGCAACTCTGATTTTTTTTTCTGTGATTGTGTATGTCTTTCAATGGCTTTGAAAAATACTGAGATACTCTTTATTAAATCTGATGGGACAAAGTACACAACTTGGAAATTATTTTTTTTGTTGTTTGGTAACTGTTATTCTTTTATCAAATAATGAACCCCCCAAAAAAATGAACTATTACTCCCTGTTTAGCAAAAGCAACAGCTAAACTATTTACAGATCTCTTAACCTAATGAAGGGTAGACCACTAGACTCTAATTTGCATTGCCAAGTCCCTTGGTTGTTGTTAAGCAATCAGCTTACTTTTATTCCACTACAATATTTTTCAGGTTGTGATTTGGACACTCTTGAACTTGGAGATTACATTTTAAGTTTTTGCTAAATGTAAAGGTCTATAGAGCTGTCAGTGGATCTGAGGCTAAGCTGGTCAATATATATACTAAATCTCTTCAACAATGGAAGATAAATAATGCAGGAATTTATCCTAGATCTTTTGTTTTATTGATATGAATATTGGAATGCCTATGAGAGGTTTCCAGACAGCTCCTGTGATGTCAGAATACTTTTGGAAAATTTCTACTAGAAGTTTCTTGTACAGAAATTCCAATTTCAGTACAATATCTTCTCCTACAAGTAAGGGGGAAGATGATACAGGAATGTTATGCAGGATTCTGGTAGGATATTGCCTATCGCAGGTGCCCCTTCGAGGGAGGCACAACCTCCTGACCATATATAGCTGACCTAGGGCTTTTTTTTAGAAGCAGACTCTCCCTTCTCTCTTCCCCTCTCTTCCTCACGTTCTCTCTCTTTCCTGTCGCCTTCTCCAGACCTTCGGAGACTCGACCATTCACCAACGAGAGTCCATGTTATCAACAGTAGGAACTCCTGGAGCTAAGGCATGGAGCTAAGGCATTGGTGTGGATTAGAGCTTACTGCAGTTGGGCTGGGCCCTATCAGTTCCCCCTCTCCTCAGGCTGATCATTGTCCTCAAGTTCAACCTGAGGGAAAATTTGGCTCCCAAGTAGCATCTTCAGGAGGCAACCCTGCCCATGCCACTAGGGCCACTTTGACGATCTTCTTGTCATTCTTTATCCAGTGGTAGTCCAGGATCTACCGTGGAGTGAGTTGTAATTTTCCCTCTTTTGTAAAAGGTGGCAAAACAGGGGTTGTTGAGTGTGTAGGACTCAGTTTCTTCTTGACTAGAGAAATGTGAAACACCGGGTGTAACTTTGAACCCTCTGGCAATTGCAGACGATAAGCAACAACTCTAATCTTTTCAATAACGAGGAAAGGCTCATTAGAAGTGGGGGGACAAATTGTGCTATATTCGCCTTGCAATGGTGGACTGACAGTAGGGCTGTAATTTCAAATACACTTGTTCTCTAACTTGATATAATGATATTCAATTGCCTTGTGGTGTTTGTCATATTGCCTCTTGATAGCTGTTGAGCCCATAACAAATGGGTCTTTAGGGACTTCAATAGTTTATCGCGATCACCCAACAGTGGCCATTTCTGAAAGCCCCTTCTCATATGGGAAAATAGAGGATCTCTTCCGTAGAAAGTGGTAAGTTGTATTATGCTAGAGTTTCACCCATAGAAGCATAGTTTTCAAGGCACCAAGGCGAACCTAGGCGACAAGGGAGCGCTTAGTCGCCTGGTCACCTAGGCGTCGCTTAATGTCTAAAAGAAAAATAAAATAAAAATGGGATGAACCCCAATTTTTGCCGTTGAAATAGAAATACAGAAGGGTAGAGCCCCTATCTTTCTTCCAGAAAAAGAAATAGACCCCTATTTTTTGTTCCAGAAGAAGAAGAAGAGAGGAGGAGGAGGAGGAAAGAAGAAGGGGCGGAGCCCCTGTTTTTGTTCCAAAAAAAGAAAAAGAAGGGGCGGAACCCCTGGTTTTTGTTCCAGCAGCAGCAGAAGAAGAAGAAGAAGAAGAAGAAGAAGAAGAAGGGGTGGAGGAGGAGGAGGAGGAAAGAAGAAGGGGTAGAGCCCTTGTTTTTTGTTCCAAAACAAGAAAAAGAAGAAGGGGCAGAGCCTTTGTTTTTTGTTCTAGAACAAGAAAATAAGAAGGGGCGGAGCCCCTGTTTTTTGTTCCAGAAGAAGAAGAAGAACGAAAAGCATACCTTCTGTGATCGATTTGCCTTTCTTCTTCAAAGACATACAGCTTGGAACTTGATGAGGATATCTCTTGAACTCATATTCGAATATCATATCTATATCTCTCAGAACTCACCTTCGTATATTTTATCTATCATAAACCTTAAAAAGATAAGAAATTAATAAAAAATTTATTATAATGTGAAAGAAATAAAAATAATGATTCGGTGCATCATGTCTATATTTATATTATAGACTTAAAATATAAAAAATATTAAATATGAAAAAATTACAACATTTTATAGATACATCATATGGCGTTTGGGCGAGGCGAGACCCAAAAAGCGCCTACACGCCTAGGCGTTGCCTTGACAACTATGCATGGAAGCCACTTAAGCTACTATTTTGGGCGCTCTCTTGTAAAACTTCTCGAGTAGGTCTCCAAACATCACTTGGTGATTTTTGTCTGGCATCAGTTTGAAGATGATAGCTCGTAGAATGGTGGTGGTGGGTATGTTGTAACTTAAAATACGCCTTCCAGAGCCTATTGAGGAAGACTGGATCTCTATTTGACACAATCCCCTAAGGACTACCATGCAACTTTGCAACATCTCAAATGAATACTTCAACCACTGTGGAAGTACTATAACGGTGGGGCAAGGCCTAGAAGTGCCCATATTTTGTTTAGTTGTCAACAACCGCGAGGGGAGAGAGAGAGAAGAAGAAGAAGAAGAATTTTACTAGGAATGCTGGATCTAAGCTCTAATAGAGAGAGAAAGAATAATTTTCTTTTTCTCTCAAAAATTAATTATTTGTCCATGGGGATACACCTTACATCACGTGCACAAGGAGATTCGACATAACAAACCCTGATGATTAGTTATGCCCATGTGGCATTCTAGAATATATTTGAGTGATGGTGGGTTGGGTACGAACTCCTGGAACAGAGGCATTGGTGTGGATTGGAGCTGACCCACTGCTGGCCTGGGCCCTATCAAATTCTTAATGCTGTAATTTGTTTATATGTATTTTTTTTCTATTGTTTGTATTTTTTCATAAAGTGACATCCCTTCACTTTTTACCTGATTTGTTTTTTCTGTAATGGAAACTACCTTAGAAATGATATTTGGGATTTTTTCTTCTTTCATTTTCAAAGTGAAATTGCAACTCAGTTTTGTTAGTATCTTTAATTTAATGCAGAGGTGGTCTGCAGCTATCTTTGAGACTAAATGACAAACTTTGTGGAACATTATACCTTTTATTTTCTTTTGACGATGTTTGCAAAGAAAGTAAATGGGTGAATATTTGAAGTAGCCTCTCAAGTGTTATTATTGCAAATATGGAGGCTTATCATATCTGAAATTATTGGCTGCGTATTGATGCTAAATGATTATGAGGGATAACTTGTGTCATTTAGAGTGATACTGGAAGATGTCTTTTTCATAGTAAAAGTAAATGGAATTTATTATAAATGAAAAAGTAATGATTTCCATGAGAACACCCAGAGAAAAACTAAAAAATGTCTCCTAAAGTAGACCATAAAAAACCAAAAAATCTATTAGAATCTATACATCATCCAAGGGTAGTCTAAAAGTTTCTTTGGAAAAGATGCTTAGTTCACATATTCAAAATCTGGAAGTGTTAAAATTGAATCCTATGCAAGAATTCTGATGTCTAGACATATCCTTCTAGCACTCCTGACTTTCTCATCAAATATTCTTCTATTCTTTTCCATCCAAAACAGCTATGGGAATGCTTCTATGCCAGAAGACTTTGTCTTAGGACCACAGTTGAATGAATGCCATAATGGAAACATCTCATGAGGAAGAGATCGGCTAAAAGATCTTCTATGCATGAAAAATTATGACTAAACACAATCATCCATCTGACATCTAGGAGGAGATTGTAACCACCAGTCAACTTTGAGACAAAAGAGCAAACTTATGGGGCATTACACTTTCTGCAATCTTTCAGGTTATTGGAGACAGTTTAGCAAAAATAAAGGTGGTTGGAGACAAAATAAATAGGCGAATATTTAATGGATGACCACTGCCACAATTATGCAGGGATATCAACTCTAACATTGTTGACTGGGCATTTTGTGCTAATTGCTAAAAAGATTCATGGACATGAATTGAGTAGATTTGGAATTAGATTTGAAGTCAATTGTGATTATTGACCATACTTTTTTTTCCTGTAACCACATTGATCATACGTATTTGTTATACATTTTCTCATTTGTTTTTGTAAGTAGAGGTGTCTTTACCGTATACCTTTGTTGAAGTTTGACCTGCCATAGAATTCTGTCTTGTTCGTTGACTGTAGAGTAAAGTAGACAGCAAGAAGTAGGAGAGGAAAGAAGAAAAGAGAGAA
>NW_010729126.1:3452966-3474653 GCF_000365185.1 Nelumbo nucifera
TGGTTGGAAAAATCATTTATCTTGCACATACACGACCAGATATTGCATACGTTGTAAGTGTAATAAGTCAGTTTATGCATAATCCTAAAGAAGTTCATCTGCAGGCTGCTCATCGAATTCTGCACTATTTGAAAGCCAATCCAGGAAAAGGAATTTTATTCACAGAAGAAATGGGGGACTGGCTCTTGAAGCATATACAAATGCCGATTATGCATGATCTCCAGTAGATAGACGGTCCACTTCCGGTTACTGTACCTTCTTGGGAGGAAACTTAGTCACTTGGAGGAGTAAGAAGCAAAATGTAGTGGCTTGGTCAAGTACAAAGGCAGAATTCAGGGCTATGGCACAAGGAGTGTGTGAATTACTCTGGTTGAAGATAATTTTAGAAGACCTGAAGATTCCACGAGAAGAGCCTATGAAACTATATTGTGATAACAAGTTAGCCATCAATAATCTTGTTCAACATGATAGGACGAAGCACATCGAAATTGACCGATACTTTATAAAAGAGAAACTGGACAGCAAGTTGATTTGCACTCCCTATGTGTCTACAAAAGGACAACTGGCCGATGTACTTACTAAAGGGCTCAATAGTATAGACTTTTGAAGAATTATAGCCAAGCTGGGAATGGAGGATCTCTATTCACCAGCTTAAGGGGGAGTGTTGGAAAACATGGGGTTACTGGTGCAGATCTATATTTGGTAGTTGTGTAAAAATAGAATTGTATATATTCCTAGGATTGTGGAAGGATTTAGAAAGTTTTTCTTTCTATTTTCTTTTCTTTCTATTCTTGTACTTTCTATTTTCTTTTCTTTCTATTTTTTTCTTCTTTCTATTTATTGCAGCAACTTACTGTATAAATATGCCGATTGGCAATAGAATGAAATACATCAGTATTCTACCATTCCAAAACACTTCCCATTGAAAGGTTGTATTACTACCTTGCCTGAGACCTTTAGTAACTGTTTCACTTCTTCCCCTGGGCCAGTCCAGTCTCCTACAATTCCTTTTGCTGTAATAACCACCCTGTGTTCCCAATCTTCTTTGGAGGTGTTTAGCCACATTTTTAGCTTTCCCACATGTGCAGCTAAACATGCATCTTCTACTTCCTCGCACAACATTTCATCTTCGCTCCAAATCTCCTTTTCCTTCAATGTTTTTTATTTCTCTTCTTCATTTGATATTTTTTCCTTCCCTTTTCTGCCTTTCAAAGCTGTGTTGGTGAACTCCTGAATTGCTTCCAACCTGAGGCCTTTCTTCCTTTCGGGAAACAGGTATATTGTTTCAAACCTTCACCAACTCGTATATTCCAACATACCTTCCCTTTTTGTTTTCTCTCCTTTATGCAACATATTTTCTTCCTGCTTCAGTATGGTAGTTTTTTTATGCTTTTGCCTGTGATGAGTTCTTTGCACCTTCTAGCACACCCCTGAACCAAAAAACAGCTCTTTCTGGAAGGACGAGGGAAGCTCTTCTTAGTTCAACTATCTTCAGTGCTTGGGCTCCCCTAGTCCACACCTCCTCCATCACAAAGGTTTTTGCTTCAACTTTCAACATTTTCCTCCACCTTCTCACCGGTGAGAACTCCTCCATCATGAACCCATGCATCATAGGGATACCACCTATCCCCTTTCATCACTTTTATTAATAATTCTAAGTTTAAGTACAATTACTTGGATGCCCTTAATGGGGTGTCCAGCACTAATGAAATAATTAAAGAAAATAAAAGAACGCCCATAAGGCCCATAACTAAGAAACATAACTTTTAAACACTACTTAAAGAAATAAAGAACAGTAGGGCCCATTCGGCCCATTCTCACTACAATTTGGGAATGTTAGTAGGATATTCTGGCTTTAGGTCTATTGTAATATTCCTTTTTTTTATAAGCTATTGTAATATTACTTGTGTTGTCTTTTGTTGGTTCATCTATCCTTGCATGATCACATCAAGTACATCTATCTTTGACAACTCTTACATGGACTTGGGTACAAGAGTTGGAATGTGTGCCAAGTATGATGTGTCAGAATCTACAAGCCAGAAAGAATAGAATCCAATGTCTCTGCGAGATTATTTTAATCTTTAAAATAATAGTGCAACAATTCATGTAATGCAACTTTTTATTTTATATACAAAATTCAGTAATTAATGAAAAAGATTTCAAATTAAACATAAAAAATAATGCAAATAACAAATACAACAATTTATAATTGATTTGTAGAGAATTTATTGAATACTAGAAATCCCAAATGCATTCCCAGTTTTAGTCTAAGAATGTGTTTTGTCATTGATCTCCACATCTGTTGACTGACAAGTTGTTTGGTGTTTCAGTATGTCCTTGTGACTGGCGCAAAGAAACATTGCCTTATCTCATACATGGATTTTGTTTCCTTAAAAACAAATTATAGCTCTAATTTCCTTATTTCTTTGTTGTCTTGTTATTGCAGTTGAATGGGCTAACGGAAGCAGACAAGGAAGCTCTTGTTTTACTTATTAAAGCTGCAAAAGTGATAGATGACATCTTTTATTTGCAGGTAGGTACAAGAATTACTAGAGGTTGTACGTGCTATATTTGGTCTTTTTCTTTGTTTGTGGATAATAGGTAGAAGTTCCCAACCCTTTGGCCTGTCTTGAACTAGTTCTTAATGTCTTTTTTTCTTTCCCTAATGGTGAAGGATAAGCATTTTATTTAATATAAAAAAGACAGAAAAAAAAACACAATTTGCAGCCTAAGAGAAAAATATCCCTCCCCTCAATAAAAAAATAAAAAAAAAGATGTACAAATATAGAAAGCCACCAAGATGCAGGCCTTCATAGGAGATGTAGTTTGAAGTCAATAAAATCAATCTCATTATCATCATCTAAGCCTTATTCCAACCATATGGAATCAGCTATATCAATCCTTATTTTTTTTTTGGAAAATAAAAAACAATATTAAAACCAAGATTTGCAACATGAGTCTATTTCACCATTTCGTTCTGTTTAGAGCCATTTGTCACCACACTTGGGTAAGGTGTAGTGTGTTGCTTCTAGGGAACACCCCTAGCATCAGCATGAAAAGACTTGAGCATAAAAAGTCAGTAATTATTCTAATATGTAGAGATTAGAGATTCAAGAAGAAAATAAGAAGAATGTAGAAGGTATGGTGTTCTATCTTGCATCAGATGCCTTATTCTCTTAATTTGTATGCCAATTACAAAAATGCCCTTAGCACCACCAAGTAATTGCATTATTTGAGATAAAGATCAAATGGATAAAATACCAATGAACACTCAATTGTCCCACTTAAGATGAGCATACCATACATGCCCAAGTTGCTAAGATTGAGTTCTAGCTTGGGTATAGGGATACCCCTAGTTTCTGTCTTTAGTGGGGCTTCAACTTGGGCATTCCCAATCTCGTTTAAGTCTTTAGTGAGCTCATGTTAGGTCAATTGGCCTCAAGTCAACCTTAGGTAACCTAAGGTCCACCCAAGCCCAACCTATCTATCTATTATATATATATATGTTGCAGATTTGTACCATTATACACACCTTAAACTATATTTAGTTATTTACAATATGTATATGATTATCTTAAACCCACACCCATGCACAAACATGTACAAATACACACATGTTATGCATTATATAAAAACATTTTTCTAATTATGTATTATGTATAAAATTTGCATACATGCATATATTAATGACATTTGTGCATATATTCTATCCACTCTACTCCTAAATTGGGCTATAAAGCCCAATAAAAAATGAATGTATAAAACATATTCAAAAACGACCTTCAAACTTGACCCAACTGACCAAAGCATAGCCAAAGCCCGAGCCCAACCCAAGTTGTGTTGGGTTAAGCTCAGGTTGGGCCTAGGTTGATAAACTTGAACTTTACCTTGTGTTAGGCTATGCTTGAGCTTGAGGTTTGAGTCTTAGGGTTGACTCTCAATCCAACTCAACCTTCCCAAGCTGCACCTAGATCTCATAGAAGGTAGGCATTCTTCTTCACTTGCAACACATTCTCTAATGAAGTGTTTGTCTACTTCTATGTGCTTTGTTTTGTCTTGTCGAATAAATTTGTCAACCATGTTTATGGCGGCTTGATCGTCATAATACAGATAAGGTTGGAAGTATTGATACACCCTGATATGACACAAGGGGTGTATTGGTACTTTGAACCGATGTTTTAAAAGGCGTAGGAGGCATACGCCTGGAGGCGCTCCCAAAACACCCTAAGGCGTATGCCAAAGGCAGTGACACCTCTGAGGCGTACACCTCAAGTGCAAGAGGCATATGCCTCATGTGCTTTTTTCATGAGGCATGCTAGAGGATACGCCTCATGTGCCTCATGCACATCTCATATAAAAAGACAAAAAAAAGAAAAAAGAAAAAAAAAAGGAAAAGAAAAGAAAGGGAAGGGAAAGAAAAAGAAAGAGAAGAAAAAAAAAAGAGAAAAGGAAAGGGAAAAGAAAGTGGTTTGCCCCCTGCCCCTTCAGTTGGGGGGTGAAGCCCCCTAGACCCCCCCGTCCCCCTTTTCGATGCAGCCCAATTTGTTTTTCTGAGTTAGGGGGGTCTTCAGCCCAATTTATTTCAACTAATGTTATGCATCTTTATTCTTCTTAATATAAAAGATTTTTATTAAAAATAAAGAAAAAATGAGATCTCCCCTTTCTCCTAACCCCCCTCCTCTTAAGGAGGCTTACAACTCCTTGTGTTTGGGAGGCTTATGCCTCGTGTTTTGAATTACACCTCATGCCTCTAGGTAGTGGAACGCCTCGCATCACGCCTCCGCATTTTAAAACATTGCTTTGAACCTTGTGCCCATACATTTTTTTTTCCAAAAATAGTTTAAGGGTAGGTATTAGGCCTATCTACCCCCTGAAATAAGTTAAACCCTGAAAACATGTTTATTTAGTGTATCAATGACTAGGGGTGGCCACGAGCCGAGCTTTTCACGAGCTATTCGAGCTCGAGCTCGAGCCCAATAAAGCTGGGCTCGTGAGGTTCGCGAGCCTAATCAAGCTTTTACATATATATAGACACATATAAAAGATAATAAATATAAAAGTATTGTACATATAGAAAATAATATATATATATGCATAAATATATAAAAAATAAAAATGTTATATTTTATTTTTTATATATAATAATAACAACTAGTTTTTGTAATTCTTAATTTTTATATTTCATATAAAAAAATTTTTATATGTATATATATTTTTTATTTTATAAAGCATTTGGCTCATAGTTGAGCTTGAGCCGAGCTGAGCTCGAGCTCAAGGCTCTAGCTCAAATTGAGCTCGAGCTTGAGCCTTATACTTTATTGGCGAGCCAAGCTCGAATAGCTAGGTATTCATCTAGGCTCGGCTCGAATCCACCCCTATCAATGACCGCCAATATGATACATGAAGCTGTTTAAAGATATTTCAGCTGGTGATTTGATGAGAAAGTGGAAGGGAATTGCTGATTCCACTCCTCCTAAGGAAAGTTTAAGGCTTGCTTGGTCTCCGATTTCCAGTGGTTTCATTAAGTTGAATTTTGATGGCAGCAGTGAAGGAAGCCCGGGTCCTTCAAGCATTGGAGGAGTTTTTAGTAATGAGGAAGGGAAAGTTATTTCTCTTTTCTTCGGTCCTATTGGAGTGAGGGATGCTTTGAGATCTGAAATATTGGTAGTCTTGGAGGGCATTCAAAAAGCAGAGTTGAATATTCGGAAGTTATCATTTGAGGGAGACTCAAAACTAGTCATTACATGGTTGCAAAAGGAAGAGGAAGTGGGTTGGTGAGGGTTCATCCATGAGAAGGGAGGAATCAAGCGGCTGATGCAAGACATGGATGTTACTCTAAAATGGGTTGAAAGAGAGGCTAATTCTTTTTCTGATTCTCTGGCCAAACAAGGGGCTGGAAGGAATCGATTGCTTTATTTTTTCTGTTAATAAGGTTCAAAATTTTGATACAACATGCCTGTATTGGGTGTATTGTATCATATTGTATCAGTGGCTTGTTGATATGCAAAATACAGGTGTTTTGGGGTCAAACTCCATTTTAGGAGGTAGGCATGCCTTAAACAGTTAAACCAACCCTTCTGAAAAGGTTTGAAAAAAAAACTAAAAAAATATAAGCATGGGATTCAAAGTACCAATACACCCCTTCTGAGTATCAGGGCGCATTGGTACTTTGAACCTTGGGTATATGACCATTATTAGAGAAAAGAAGTCCTTTCTGAGTATCATTCTTCAAGTAACATAAGATTCATCATACTGTTTGCATATGAGAAGTCTTGGTGCATGTATTGACTGAAAACACTAACAGCATAAGAAATATCTGATCAAGTTAGACAAATATAACAATCTGCCTATCAACCTTTGATACTCTCCCTTGTCAAGAAACAACTCACCATCATAAAGTCCATGTTTGATGTAGGACAGGGTAGTCCTATTAACTTAGTTTCTTGTGGTGGGCTTTGTGGGGTGAATGAGGGGCTGTGGGTGATTGGAGATGAAGGATATGGATGGAGAAGCAAGTAGAATGCTTTCTGTCAGGGTAAACGGCAGAAGATAAATCTCCTAGAAGAAGAAATAAGAGAGGGGGGAAGAATGAGAAAATTTTCTGGCAACAAATGGGATTTACTAAACCAATCTTTATTTCATCAAATCTCTCCTTCAGCTCCAATTACAATGATTCTATTTATAGACTCAACTTATTAACTCGAGTGTCCCTTTACAGACTCTAATTTGGATTTGGAAACTGATCCAAAACAACTCTTAATTGCCTTAAAACTAAGACAAATCCACAAGTAACCCATTAGGACACTTAAATAAGGACTCCAACTCCTAAATAACTCTAATAACTGATTACTGATCCCACTACAACTGACTCACTTTAAAGACAATAGAAATTACTAAAAATAGTAAACTGTATATTTACTATAATAGTAATCACAAGAATTACTATAATAGTAATTCCAAAATAGCAATAAAAATCTATAAAACAGAACCGTATTCTTAAGATACCCACAACTAGAAAATAAAAATGTGAAACAGTACTGATATCCTATAACCCAAAACCTCTGAAATTGGTATAGGAATTCAAAAATTGGTTTGTTTCCCCATAATTTCTTTTTTTCATCTGCATCAGTGCTTGTAATTAGGATATATAGGAGTCTCTACTGGTGTGGTCCCTAGTTTCTTCACTCCTTGAATAGATCAAGAGTATACAGACTTCCATGTTTTCCTTCCCTTTTTGTACATTTAATCATTGTGCTATATGCTATAAGGACTGCACTATTGCTTTTTCTAGTGAACATCATTTTCTTCCCAATAATGAAAATAGCAAGTGGGAAGTCTAATGATTATTGGTTGAGTTGATAAGGAAGTTTCAAAGAATTTCTTGTACATCAACCATGAACCTATTGTATTTGTCCTTTGCTCTTGGTGATTTTTTAAATAAATAGGCGATTAATATTGTATTATATATAATATATTACCAAAAAGGGCAGTCATCCCATTTATATATAATATACAATGTTCTTTTAGTCGTTTTTGTATTTCTAATTTTCATTTTCTTTGTTCTTTTCCCAGCTTTTAATTCCCCCCCCCTCCTTGTATTATTCTTCTTAAATTTCTCTTTTTTTTCTTTCTTATTTTGCTTTGATAAGTAAAGAAAGGATTTATTAATAAAACAGAAGATGTACATAGCAGCTTCCTGAAAAGAGACGTGAGATGCAGCCTCAGATACAAATTAAATTACAATTGGGCCCAAAGCATCTGTTCCCAATGCACACTTTGCTTGGCTAAGTGATCTGCTATCCCATTAGATGTTTTCCTTTGCCAAAGGATCCTTGCAGTTATATTAATGGTTAACCATTTAAATCTTTTCACAGCTTCCCAATAAGTCATATTTTTTCTTCTTATTTCATAATAGATAATTTGGTCTGATGATGCTATCCTCAATATGATAAATTATGTAAGGTAGCTGTTACTGATTTTTTTTTCTTTTCTTATCCTTCTGTTTTCTTATAGGTTTGGTACAGCAATCCTACATTAAGGGATTGGTTAAAGCAACGTTGTGATATATCTGACTTGGATAAGTTAAAATGGATGTATTATGTGATTAACAAGAGTCCATGGTAAGTTCTTCATTGAAAATGCTACTCATGTATCTAGGGCGGTTGGAAGAATCTTGCTGTTATTTGCTGCTACTTTTTGTTCCTTTTGGGGGTTTTCTTTTGTTCTCTATCTTTGTTTAGGTCACTATGCTTGTATTTGTCTTTTTTTATTTGTTTTAATCAATTTTACATTTACTATAAAATGGTGCTACTTATATTTCTATTGTGCACGTATTTTCTGCTTGATATATTTATTTTTATAATTTTGCACAAATCTACCTAATAATTGGACTCTTAAAATTCAAACTCCTCTAGGCCAAATGATTTCTAGAAATCTCTTCGCAGCCCTGGATTCTTAATAAATCAGGTTAAATTCAACTATGTAACTTGCCATTTTACAGAAGTGAGCTTCCTGAGTAAGCTTCGGAAGCTATCTTAATGAAATGGATTTTGAGATCATTTTCTGGCACCAAGCTCCAATTATATATATTGGAGCATTTCTCTATTGATGGGAGTTGGAGCATTTCTCTATTTATCCATTGACTCCCTCCCTCTCTCTCTCTCTCTCTCTCTCTGAAGTCTGAAAATTTTATACTCTTCAATGTAATTGCGAGATGATATAAAATTAGTTGGATCACTATTAAACCCTGGAGTTTCTAGATGTAAAACAAAGGGAAACCTCTTGTGTAATCCTAATTCAAGCACTCCAAAGATACTTATTGTTAATAAAATTTATTTATAGATTGAAATAGCTAGAATGGTTCATCACCAACTTATATTCTCATTGCTAATGACCATTTTTATATCATGTTAGATTTGCATCGTATGTTTTTTTTTGGATGGATGTTCAAATAAGCTTATATAGATATTGACAAGGTGATGCGTAAACCTTGAGGCGTAATGACCCAAAAAGGTGATGCGTAAGCCTCAGATCTTAAGAACAAAATTAATTAAAGTTTATAAGTTGATAAAAATACCATATAATATACTTAGAAAAATAGAAGGTATAAATATCCATAAATAAAAGTTTATAAGCAATAAGTTTTAGGCGTTATTGCATTAAATAAATTAATAATGAATCAACTAACAATTATAAACATTTTACATTTCATGTTTAAAAATGCAAAGTTCTCAAATAATTTAAATGACCAAATTGGAAGAAAGGAAACATATGAAGAATCATCCATTTAATTGGATATTAAATTTATGGCCATTTAATAGTTCAGAAGAAAGAATATTTCTTGATTAATTTGGTCTATACAAAAAATCAATAAAAAGAAAATAAATCCATTAGGAAAAGAAATGAGAAAAATAACAAACCTAGGATGTTAGAATTAGAATAATAAGAAAAACCACTTGATATATCCACGAGAAACTAAGAACTTGATTGGCCCATTTTGCATTGAACTCTCCTATAACTCTAATAGAAACTAATAGAAGTTGATTTCCCCAATTGGTTTTTCTTTTTACTTTTTATTTATTTGGCTCATAATTATTGAAGTGCTTCTTCCATATATTTTGAACTAAAAGAAAATGCATCAAATATATATTTTTTTGTATTGAATCACAAAATAATCATTGATACTTACTTGAGGCTTACGCCTTTTTACGCCTCACATCTTGAGGCTCGAGGCTTACGCCTCATCCTGACAAAGGCTTAAGCCTCACATAAAAGTTGTGAGGCTTAATCCTTGAGGCAAAATCTGTGTGCCTCGCCTCAAGGCGTTTTCTCATGTATATTGAAGGCAAAATCTGTGTGCCTCGCCTTATGCCTCACCATTGTGTGCCTCGCCACAATGGATATTGAAGTCAATGCGTTTTCTCATGTAAAATGCATTGAAGGGTTAACCTTGAATGTTCCATTCCACCACTGGGCAAGCTTCTGCTACCCACTGTTAACTTCAACTTTTTTCTTTCCTACATGTTTCCTCCAGGTTCTCAAACTGGATACCTCCCATGGGAATAGGATAAAGCTGAATTTCGATAAGTATAGTAGGGACAATCAGTGTCTAGTATCCATCAGGCACCAATGGGCATTTAAGGATTGTAATGGGTTCATATTGGCCATATTGTATAGATCGGTGGGGCAAGGAAACTCTATAAAAGTAAAATTTTCAGCAACATTATGAGGATTGAGATTAGCTAAAGAATACAATTATAGGAACATATAGAATTGGAGTGGAATTCTGCAATGGTAGTAAAATGGCTTTAAGAATAAGGATATGACCCCATCGCAACATAGGAACAGTATGAAGGAGATTAACACACTGAAAAAGGAAAGGGTCATAGAAGTAAAACTGGTACAAGGATCAGCAATTGGATTGGCTGATATCCTGGCAAAACAAGGGGTAAACTGAGGGTAGTTATTCCAGAAAATGATTAAGGTATAGAAAGGTTGTGGTGGCACCCTCAACTATAAACCTCTGAGATGCTTGGTATCCTTGTAAAATTTCATTTTATTCTCTTATAAGTTGATGTTATCAAAAATAAAAATAAAGCTGTCAGTGTTAAATAATCCCTAAAATAGTCATTACCTAATATTGATTACGTCTATTTAGGGTCTTGGATGGGGTAACTGTATAGGACCTAACTTTTGGCAATTTCTTTTACGAAGTGGCCTCTCTTAGATTTGATCTAGGTTCTCACTATTCTCAGCCCGGGTTTTACCATTACACAGAGAAAAGTCCCTTCTTAAATGTTGAATAGTACCTATAACTTTAAATATGTTGAAGCATTGAAGCATAAATATAAGTATAATTACATACATACATGTATGTATCTTAGTCTTGTCCCAATGGTATGGACTTGGCTACATTAATCTCCAATTTCCACTCTATTCGGTGCCATATGTGTTGTCAAAATATAGGCCCTTAAATCATTTCTCAGTACTTCAACACATATCCTTTTGACTTGCAACTCTAGATGCTTCCAACTTGCAACAGATCACTTCTTCTCACTAGTGCTTTTGATGGTTTTCTATTGGGTCCATGTTCACAATTTTTTATATCAATGGATGTTTCTTTATTCAAAGATGGGGAAACTTTGAGGATATTTTGTTAATTTCACTAAGATATTCTGAAGACCTAGAGAAATCAGAAAACATTTCTATTAAGGCTTCATGGACTACTAAAAGAAATCTAATTGCAGATTTAAGACTTGAGAAAAAAATAGTAAATGCATATCAAATAAGAGAAGATTAAGAGGCTTAAATAGACATTTCTCTTTGTCTCTCTTTAGTCTTTTAACCATCTTCTCTTCTATATTTACAGTTAAGTACGTATCCACTTTTGTAATTGTCTGTCTTTTTCCTTTTTTTTTTGAATTATAATGATTTAGTAAGCAAATAGCATTCAGAATAATAAGGTAATCATGCTGTAAAAAATCCCCATTTATTCTCAGCAAATGATTTTTAAATATTTTTTATGATTTTAATTACATATTAAAAAGTTATGAATCTTATGATTGTTGGTTCGACTGTCTTAATATGTATGCTTATCTTTGTTGGGTCTTAAGTCATTAGTTGTTGGGCCTTAGTTATTGGGCCTAATCTTATTTAGTGTTTTACTTGTCTAGGTGTCCCATCACTAATCAGGGGCATTCTAGTCTATTTATGTAACATTATGTAATACACTTATTTATAATAGAGTAGGGCCAGCTGAGAGATTTATTGCCGCCATTCTCAAATCTTCCTCTCCTTCTTCTTCTCTTCTCCTTTGGCAACTGTATTCCAGCAAACATGGTATCAGAGCTCTAATCTTTCACCTGGTTACAGCCGCCGCCTCCTCTTCTAACTCTCTGTTTTTTTCTTTTTCTATCTTGGTTGCTGCAAAGAAACCCTAGGGTTGGTCGTAGAACACAGCAGGACCTACATCTAGGGTTTCCCTTGGTTGTAGGGCCCAAGGGGAGGTAGTCCCAGAAGTTGATGCCCTACTAGACTCAGTACAGCAGATTGTAGCCATTCAGCTAAGAGAGATCTGTGTTGAACAGATCTAGGTGGGAGGACTGATTGCGGCAGTCCTAGAACTGGTCGTAGGGCAGATTACAGTTTGCGACAGCAGTGATTAGAGCACAGTGCAGCCGTGTGGTGCTCATGGTTTCAGCTCTGTTATGGGTTCTCAGGACTGAGTTTGCAGTGCAACAAGTTCCGTAAGTCTGAAACAGCTTTCTGTATATTGTGTTTACAGCTTTGATCTTTGCAAGTAGGAGAAGATGTCTTCTATATCCGGGGAAGTGTCTTTTAGAGATGTTAGGACTGGTGGGAGGTCTCCTAATCTGGAGAATCCAAATCTGCACAACCTGCAGATCACTAATGTGTTGTTGGATGAGTACAACTTCAGTGAATGGTCTGTTTCAGCCATGCTCTTCATCACATCTCGGGAACTCACTAGTTATTTGGACGGGATGAAGAAGGAACCTGAAGTGGGTAGTGTGGAATATGCAGTTTGGCATAAGGAGAATCCTACTGTTATGTCCTGGCTACTTGCTTCAATGACTCCAAGGGTAGCTAGGACTGTTCAACATTTATCCACTGCTGCCAAGATATGGGAGAAAGTGTCTAAAACTTATGGGCAGAGAAAAAATAATGCCAGAATTTATAGACTGAATCAAAACATTGCTGCCTTGAGGCAAGGGGATATGACTGTTGCAACATATTTTGCTACCTTAGAAGGACTATAGGAAGAGCTAGATCATCACCTTATTCTTGATTGGGAGAATGCCAGAGACAAGGAAAGGCATGACAAACAAATTGAAGAGGGTGGAGCATTTTAATTTTTGGCTGGCTTAGGTCCAATATATGAGGGCATAAGGTCCCAAATTCTGGGAAGGGATGAAACGACAGACTTACATCATGTCTATTACCTCGTGAGGAATGAAGAGGTTAGAAGAAAAGAGATGCAAGTTGATACTCAAATTAAGCCAGCTGAGCAGCCTGTTGAACATTCGGCCCTAATTTCTACAAATCAAAAGGGGAATAAGTACTCGAACAAGAGGCATCTGAAGTGTGCACCCACTGTGGAGGAGAAAGGCATGTGAAAGAGACTTGTTGGGTTTTCTATCCGCATCTGAAACCAGCTGCTTTGAGGAAAGATAAGAAGTATTAGTAGGGTCAAGCTGCAAGTGGGAATTTGGTTGCTAGTCACAATGATGATAGCTCAAAACACTCATCCACAATTACTTCTTCCCCCATGGGACAAATTGCTAATTCCTTTGGACACGGGTCCTCAGGTTTCACTGCTGATGAAGTAGAGGTACTTAGCCAGGCACTAGCCCATCTAAGGACCAATTCTCTTGCTTCCACCTCCCTTGCCAGATCAGGTATTGTCTCTATTTTAGTGCAACTAGTTCTATTGGTCCTGCCTCTTGGATTGTCTGGCCAAGATAAGATGAGGGTTGCTGATGGTTCTCTTCTCTATTTTCTTCCTATCATTTATTGTCTAGCCAAGATAAGATGAGGGTTGCTGATGGTTCTCTCTCTAACATCTCTGGGAAAGGGGTGGTTGACTTAAGCAAGGACCTCTCACTCAAATCTGTTCTGCATGTTCCCAATCTTTCTTCAAATCTCTTATCTGTTTCAAAGCTTACCAAGAGTTTGAATTGTAGCATAGCCTATTTTCCTACTCATTGTGTCTTTCAGGACAGATTGACGAAGAGAACGATTGGGAGCGGTCATGAATATGGAGGTCTCTACTATCTTAATGCAGACATCAGCTCGGCCTTACAAACATCTGCTACTAGTAGTCAGTCCAATGTGGAGTCAATAGCTAGGTTACATTTGTGGCATGCTAGGCTAGGTCATTTACCTTTTTCATCATTAGAAGTATTGTTGCCGGAATTATTCAAAGGTGTTTCAAGTCAAAATTTAGTTTGTGAAGTATGTCAGCTATAAAAAAATGTAGAACTTGTTTATCCAATTTCTAGTAATGAAATTCAAGCTCCTTTTGATTTAGTCCACTCTGATGTTTGGGGCCCTTCACCCCTTATTTCTGTTGATGGCTTTCGGTACTTTATTAGTTTTATTGATCACTACTCTCGATGCACATGGATCTACTTGTTAAAAAGACGCGATGAAGTGCCACGGGTAACCATGGCATTTTACAAAATGATTGAAGCACAATTTGGCAAGAAAATTAAACAATTCAGGTCAGATAATGCTGTTGAATATTTTGAAAGATCCTTGAACCTGTTTATGGAGGATGCTGGAATGATCCATCAGTCATCTTGTGCTTGTACCCCCCAACAGAATGGGGTTGTTGAGCGCAAGAATAGACACCTATTGGAGACTGCTCGAGCCTTACTATTTCAGCACAAGGTTCCCAAACACTATTAGTCTCAAGCAGTCCTTACTGCATCATATCTAATAAATCGAATGCCATCCAAGGTATTGGGGATGAAAACTCCTTTCTCTGTCCTTTGCTCTCATCTTCCAGACTTTTCTCTTCCACCGAGAGTCTTTGGTTGTGTATGCTTTATACATGTAAAGGATCCAAAGAAGACCAAACTGGACCCTAGGGCTACGAAAGGAATTTTTTTGGGGTACTCTCCTACACAGAAGGGTTACAAGTGTTATGATCCMGYCACCAAGAARAAATAYGTYACAAARGATGTGGTATTTTTTGAGTCTCAATCCTATTTTCATTCTTCCCAGAATCCTCTTTAGGGGGAGACTAGCGGGATGGAAGAGGATTCTTCTATTCCCTCCTTTGTGCTTCTTTCAGCCTCGGACCTTCCATCTTCTCCCCCTGATCCTCCTAGTTGTGGTATCCTGGGTGAATCTAGTGAGGCTCCCATTGTACCAGCTACTACTTGTGATGTTGCAGATGTTACAAAAGACTCCAGCAGACAACAAAAAGATATAAGAATCACCTACAACAGAAGGAAAAAGGGTCCTCTAACTCATGACAGCAACCAATTGGACTCGGATCAACCTGTCTCAGCAACTCCAGGTAATCCTATCACACATCCCTCTGACTTGGATCTTCCTATTGCCCTTCGTAAGCCTACCCGTTCTTGTACTATCCGACACCCCATTGCTGATTTTTGTGTCTTAGTCACATTTGTCTGCTCGTTATTGTTCTTTTGTGTCTGCTCTTTCTTTTGTGCATGTCCCTACTAGGTATTCAGAGGCAGTGTCCGACCCAAGATGGAAAGAGGCTATGAACGAATAAATGAAAGCCTTAATGAAAGTAGGGACTTGGGAATTAGTGGATCTACCGGAAGGGAAAAGCATTGTTGGATGCAAGTGGGTGTTCACTGTTAAGCATAGGGAGGACGGGTCCATTGAAAGGTACAAGGCCAGACTTGTAGCAAAAGGGTTTACTCAAAAAGAAGGGATTGACTACAAAGAAACCTTTGCTCCAATAGAAAAACTCAATACAATCCGAGTTCTATTGCCATTAGCTGCAAACTTCTCATGGGAGCTACATCAGTTGGATGTGAAGAATGCTTTCCTAAATGGCGACCTACATGAAGAGGTATTCATGGATCCTCCACCAGGTTATGGGTTTGGCAAGAAGGTGTGCAGACTGAGAAAAGCATTATATGGTCTTAAGCAGTCTCCTCGAGCTTGGTTTTAGAAGCTTTGTGGGGCCATGAAGAAAGGGGGTTACATTCAAAGTGGGGCAGATCATACCTTGTTCATAAGGAAGAAAAATGGCAAACTTACAACACTTATTGTCTATGTGGATGATATGGTGATTACAGGGGATGATCAGGAAGAGATTAAAAGACTAAAGGAGTTATTGGCTGCTGAATTTGAGATCAAAGACCTGGGCCAGCTGAGATACTTCCTTGGGATTGAAGTTGCTAGGTCAAAAGAGGGCATCTATATATGTCAGCGGAAATATGTCCTTGATCTTCTACAAGAGACAGGTATGATGGGGTGTAGGCCAGCAGATACTCCAAGAGAGATACCAAAAGCTGGTGGGGAAGTTGATTTATCTGTCCCTCACTTGCCCTGATATTGCTTATGCTGTACATGTTGTCAATCAGTTCATGCACTCTCCTAAAATCCCTCACATGAGAGCTGTGGAAAGGATTCTCAGATATTTGAAGACTTGCCCGGGGAAAGGGATTCTGTTCAGAAAACACAATAAAATTGAAGTTGAAGCATATACTGATGCAGATTGGGGTGGCTCTATTGGGGACAGGAAGTCCATTTCCAGGTACTGCACCTTTGTTGGAGGAAATCTAGTTACATGGAGGAGTAAAAAACAAAATGTGGTTGCTAGATCAAGTGCAGAGGCTGAATACTGAGCTATGGCTCATGGTGTTGTTGAACTTCTGTGGCTTAAGATCCTTCTTGGTGAACTTGGAATAAGGATTGAGTACCCTCTCAGGTTGTACTGTGACAAGAAGGCTGCCATCAACATTGCAAATAACCCAGTGCAACATGATAGAACGAAACATATTGAGATAGACCACCACTTTGTCAGAGAAAGAATAGTCTCAGGAGAACTTTGCATTCCTTATACTCCCTCCGAGATGCAGATCACAAATGTTTTAACTAAAGGGCTAGCTTCAATAAAATTCTTGGACTTACTTGGCAAGCTAAACATGATTGATATCCATGCTTAGCTTAGGTGTCCCATCACTAATCAGGGGCATTCTAGTCTATTTATGTAACATTATGTAATACACTTATTTATAATAGAGTAGGGCCGGCTGAGAGATTTATTGCCGCCATTCTCAAATCTTCCTCTCCTTCTTCTTCTCCTCCTTCGGCAACTGTATTCCAGCAAACAATGATGATAGTCTAAAATTTTAAATCTAAGATGCATAATTTATCAATGAAATTTGAAGTATCTGTATTGTAAAAGAAAGTAAATGTTTTGAAATGCCTATTGTATCAAATTAAAGTGCATAAGCATAAAATATTAAACATTTTATCATCATCTAAGCCTTGTCACAACTATATGGGGTTGTCTACATGAGTTCTGCTTTGCCATTCCATCTGTTTTGTGCCATTATCCATTGTTAATTTATGAGTGCTTAAATCATTTCATACTACAACCCATGTCCTTTATGGTCTTCCCCTAGCTCTTCTAGCCCCCCTTCAACTTTTAACCAAGATTTAAAATGTTGGTGTCGGTGGAAATATTGATCATCCAAATATAGGAAATTTTTTGTGTTGGTACCTATGGAAATGGAAATATGTCATGGAAATATAGGAAATACATGGACATTTTAAACCATGCTTGTAACAGATCATTTCTCATGTGTGTTATATGATATAAAACATATTCAAAGTCAAAATATGGAAGTCAAAGCAAACATTTGTCGATCTTACCAAAGTTCTTCAAGCATGTGAAGCTTTCATTCTGTTTACTTATCTTGTAGTTGCATTACCTAAAGTGGCTATTGTAATGTTAAACACTATGCATTTTTAACTCTTGGAGATTGGCCCTCTGCCTCCTTAAAGGTTCCTTGAGGCAAGCCAAGCAAATCCATTTAGGGGTTTGTGGGAATGCCCTCAACTTGAATTTTTGGCTTGATATACAATGGGGCTGGTTTTATGCTTTTAGTTGTAGTTGGTTATATTTTAGGATTTGTGGTCAAATATTAGTCGTATTACTTTTGCTTCTTTAGTGGAAAATTTTCCATTTAAGATACTATTGAAGAACTAAAGCTTTAGGTATTTGAAAGGTCTTTCTTTTTGTTTATTTTAAAAGTTAATATATTTACAAACAATAATAAAATTTATTAGTTGATAAACCATTACAAAGGTGTAAAGAATATAGGAATCAAAATGCATGCTTTTTGAAAGGGGCTATACCTGGGTTAAAACGAGGAATGCTTTACAATTTGCACTAGGCATGCATGAGGCATTGCTTTTAAAACATTGGAAATATCACCCAATATATCAGCCATGTGGTGTAGATGTGAGAGAAAAAAATCTTGGAATATATTGTATTACCCTTAGCAAAATGGGGAGATTTTACCAAATCTTGACGATATTGTATAACATGTTTGGTGATACTCCTAAGCTCATACATGTATTCTAGTTTATCATATCTCATCTAGTTTTCCACTCATCCATCTTAGAGTTGTCTTTTAGTCTACACTCATCTTTTGGAGATGTTATTTCTTGACTACCTAGCACTCCATATAACATTGCTGTTTTTATAACCGCTATATAAAATTTTGCTTTTAGCCTAAGTGCCGTTCTCATATCAAATAGGACTTCAGATGCACCCCTTCATTTTGCCCATCAAACTATGTGGGTGACATACCCAATCTCTCCATTGTTGTGGATTATTGAACCAAGATAGTGAAAGAGGTGATGTTGATGGTGAAGAGACTTGAACCTCTGACTTCCTATTCTCATGCAATAACATGTTACCACTAAGCTTTGATACCATTTTTGAGACTTGAACCTTGCATCACTTGTATGAAAACAAGAATAACTACAAGATCATGACACACATGTTAAAATGTATATGATATATTATATATTCACATAGATGATATTATGGGTCACTGAATCAACCCAGTAGTCAAACTGTTTGATCTGTGATCTAGTGGCATTTCTAGTTTTATGAACATCTGATAATGCTGGTCTTTTGGATGCACACTAGTAACAGGTGGATCTTTTAGTGAATCATCCATAAACCTTATAATACAAATGCATGTAGTTATTAAGAAAAATTAAGCAAAAAAAAAATGTCCAAAGTGAAAAAATGCATGAAAATTAATAATAGTTAATTGAAACTTAAATAATGTGAAAGTAAAGATTCCATCATAGATGTATATCGTCTGAAAGTGACGATGGTTTGCTCAAATCATACCGAATTCACATGATATTGAGCTCATTGGCAAACTTTGTAACAGTAAGGAATCGATGCTCTTACACCTATTGTTCTCAAATTTGATTCCATGCTTTATTGTAAATTACCTGTCATTTTTTCTCTTTCAATTTGCTATTGCCTTTTGGTGGTCTTCAACTTTTCCTCCATATCACTGTTTGCTTTCTCTTTCTGTTTGTGTGCTTTCTTTTTTTGTGTACCTGACTATCTCTGTTAAACTGAAATGCTAGCTATGCTTTTTTTACATTGAGGTTACTTTTTTTGTTCTTAACGTCTTATAACAGGTCGTGCCTTGATGAAAACAAAGCCTTTTTGACAACGGCAGATTCAGCTATTAGGTTGCTTCCTGAATCCGCCAAGCCTATACCTGGGTGGAAGGGACTTGAATATAGAGCTGCATTTCCCATGCAGAAACCCCCTGGTGCAAATTTCTACCCACCAGACATGGACAAAATGGTAAAATATCCTCAATTGTATTATATAGGACAGAGATCCATTGGTTTTTTTGGATACACTAATGTTTCTTAAATGACTGACACGTTTACACAAATTTTCTAAAAAAAATAGTGTACATCCAATTTCAAAGTTGTCTTCTTTCTATTTCATTATGGAAACCCATTTATTGTAGGAATTTGAATTATGGAAGAGCAATTTGTCGGAGGAACAACAAGAAGTTGCAACCGGATTTTTTAATGTTATTAGAAGACATAGTGAATCCAATTTGGATTCTTCTTCTCTCTATGGTACATTTGGCAGCACTAATCAAGTTAAGGTCCCCATCCATGATCTTTTCATTGTTCCCTTCTCTCATGAATATAAGCCTTTTCTAGTAAAAGCTTCTGAATTGCTGACTAAAGCAGGGGACATTACCGATTGTGCAAGGTATATTTGTTGTTTCAATGGAAACTATAAGTTCATTTACAAGTTATCATCTTATTCAGTATTGTGTCTGTTGATTTCAAATTTATCTCCTGTTGTGCAGTTTAAAGAGGCTGCTGAAAGCAAGAGCTGATGCTTTTCTTTCAAATGACTATTATGAGTCTGACATAGCTTGGATGGAATTGGTCAGTATGTATCATGCTGGTTGATATAGAAAACTAGGAAGATTAATTTAGAATGTAGGATTTTGCTTCTGCCAAATTTGAATGCCTAGGCACCTAGGCCACTAGGCATCCCTTGTCATCTGGAATTGCCTATATGCCTTGACAACTATGAAACAAGTAGTGATTCTTTGGCAGCAAATGCTAGTGAGCCTGAAAATTGACCTCCAATCTGCATATTGATGGCAAATAATAGTCTTGACCTCCAATCTAGGATGCAAAGACTTCTAAATAGAATAAAATCACTTTTATGATATTTAGGAATATGCTGTACATTTCTTAATTATACAAACAATTATTTTCAATAACATGTTCATTTATTCATTTTCAGGACTCTAAACTGGACATTACTATTGGTCCATATGAAACATACGAGGACACTCTTTTCGGATACAAGGTATAAATGATGTGGCCAACTTATTATTTCTTAAGCTTTTGCATACAAGGCATTAATGATATAGCCAGTTTTTGTTTCTGTTCGCATCTTCATATTTTATCTCTGTAAAGTTAAGACCGTGAACCACCCACTGTGGCATGATACTGAAGTCACCAATAGACATTGTTCAAGAATCCTGTTGTTTTTTCCCTGATTGTTAAGAATCCTGTTTACTTTATCTTTGGTTATCTTTATTTTTGATGTAATCAAACTACCTGTATTTTACAGGAGCAAATTGATTAGAACATTACCTCAGTTGCTTCTTAGGAGAACTTTCATACTAAATTTCTATTTTATATGATTATATCTTAAGACTAACTCTACATAGGAACAATTGCTACTCTGTTGCCTTTAATCTCTTTTCCATTTGTTTTTTATGGGTGATCAGTGTAGAAATTTGGAGTATTTGACAATAGTGGCTCTTTTTTCCCATGTTCTACATAAACATCTTTTTTTTTGTGGTTTTAAAAACTATTTTACACTAACAGCTATATACTTTTCATTTTAGTAATTACATGTCATTATTTGTCATCCAATTTGATGGTTCAGAGTGCTAGTTTATTTCACTTTGTTCCTCATCCAATTAGTTAGATAATATCGTTCCATAAATGCATGTTTTATGAAAGCACATTAATATCATCGTGTTATTTGTCACTAGATTTTTTTCCTTGGTAATGTTACTAATATTATTTGTTAATACATGATATCTAGGCTACTTTTGAAGCATTTATTGGAATACGAGATGACAAGGCAACCTCTCAAGTTAAACTCTTTGGTGATCACTTGCAGGTATATTTAGTATCATTATCCACTCCCTACATTTCTATTTCTGCTTGCTTTTCTTCTTTTATATAATTGCAAATCTTTTGTCAGATGTTGGAGCAAAATCTTCCATTGGATGACATATACAAATCAAAAGAAGTCGCTGCTGCACCTATTCGTGTGATTCAACTTGTTTACAACGCAGGGGTGAGTTTTCAGTTGTTCTCTAGGATATTTCTTAAGGATGACACTATTTTCAAGGCAGCAAAGTGTTTGCTGAATGGTTGTAGCTGAAGTAGTAGAAGAGAGGTGAAGGCAAACAAGTGCTGAGAATGTCGAACTGAGTAACCCAGTCGAYAGTACTATTATTYATAGTAGATTACAATAYAGTGTTACATGAAATGTCTGGAATGCCCCTGATTAGTGATGGGACACCCAGACTGCTTAAAACAAGTGCTGAGAATGTCAAACTGAAAGGTTGTAGCTGA
>NW_010729126.1:3493739-3506570 GCF_000365185.1 Nelumbo nucifera
AAGGGATTCACTTTTTTGGGCTAAGCTGTAACTATAGTGTGTTTTCTTTCTTTTTTTCTTTTCTTGAGGTTCTTTGTTGCTCTTGGAAGATAAGCGTGTTTGTCTTCCTATTGTAAATCTTCTTTTGATGAGTTAATGAAAGTGTTATTGATCAAAAAAAGAAAAAGTAAAAGTCAAGGCATAACTGCTGCCCTGTTGTATTTTATACGATTTGTTCATAACTGCAAATAAAAGGACAATTCTGCCCCTATAAGGTGGCAGCAAATGAAGAGAAAATAAAGATGGCCCCACAGGCCTACTACATAATCAACCCAACCAAAAGAAGAAATAAATGAAAGCCCACTATGCAGGGGTAAGGTTGCATCCATCTATCCCTCTCCAGACCCCGAATTAGTGGGAGCCTCATGCACTGGGCTGCCCTTTAGAGAGACACAGCATAAACACTTGGAGGTAAAACCGAAAAATCCAAAAAACCCAACAATTGAGAGTGTGTAGTATTGAGGTAAAACCAAAAGAACCCAACAATTTTCAAAATCAGTAAAGAAAAGGAACCAGACATCTTCAATAACAATATCATAGCTAGACCAGAAGTTTGAAGTTCAATCCAAAACTGATCTCTCCATGTCTTCAAACTCTGGGTGAGCCATCACCCACTGTACAATAAGGTTTTCCATGTCAGCATATAATCTCTTGCAGATTTGTTTGTGTTAGGACATATTGAATTCCAACACTCCATGGATTCTTGATGGACACTTCAACATAAAATCTTCCTTCATGTACTTGCTTATCTGATCTAAATGTTCGTCTAATATACACAATGAATGGCATTTGTGTTCTAAAAACCATTGTTAAGATGGTTTGGTCATGTGCATAGAAGACCATCAACAATACCCATAAGAAGTGATTTGTTGCAAGTTGAAGGGGTTAGAAGGGCTAGGGGTAGACCAAAAAGACATGAGTAGAAGTAGTAAGAAATGATTTAAATGCCAATAATTTAGCCATGGATATGGCATTAAATAGAATGGAATGGAAAAACAGGATTCATGTAGCCAACCCCATATAGTTGGGATTAGGCGTGGGTGATGATGATGATACCTATATACTCTCTCCTTGAACACAAACAAGACTGTTTCTCAATGTGTGTCATAACTCAGGACTTGGGTTGAGGAAGAGGCTTGAGATAGGTTGAGACAGCCCTAGTTCGAGACCCCAACACATTCTTAGAGGATGCTTACCATGATGTGTCTATACTTGAGATTTGGAGTTTGGGCTTTATGCTCTAATGGCCTCTTTTCTTATGCATCTTTTTCAGCCATCTTATCTCCTTCCTCTTCTTCCTATAGGGTTATTTTGGCTAAAGCTATTTGCAATATACCACCTACCTATGTTTATTACACTTCATTGGAAGGTTATATGTCAGAGGATTAGTTTTTTGGTGTTTTTTTCTTTGGCCTTTTTAAATATGGGTAAATACCTCAAGGGGCATGGATTTTTTTTTTGAGGAATCCTTCTCTCCCATCCAAAAGAAGAGAGAAAATCTTGAACAGATGCACAACAGATGCTTTCCTTTGGTCTGTGTGGGAGGAAAAGAATGCAAGAATTTTTAGAGAAGAGACGCATACTCAAGTAACTTTGATTGAGAACATCATAATGAAGATGACTCATTGGGTTAAATTGATGCTTATATTTAACTCTTTCTCAGTGGAATATATCATAGATCCATAGGGGGTGACAATATATTGCCTCTTTGTCAAGAATCATTATCCCTCTTGGTCTCAACTCAACCATTTACTTTACTAACTTTGTAAAACTGAATTTGGAAGCAGCAGAAAACTGCTGGATCAAAGAATCTATAAAGAAAAGAGATATTTCTTGAAGAAGAAGAGAAAGAGAAAGAAGAAATTGAGAAAGAAAAAGAGAGCAATCAATTCTGGCCATCCTCCTCACTAGTATTTATACTTTTAATAAAAAAGGGTACAATGACTAATATGCCCTTATAGGCGGCTAACACATAAAACTGCATATATAACTTAAAAGAACCACTGAAAAGGGACCCAACAAGAGTGTTGTGGTCCCCACTTCCTATGTACGAGTGAAGGTGTTCAGATCAGACAACGCCAAGGAATGTTTTGAAAAGAACCTTGCTTCGTATCTGTTAGAGTATGGAGTTATCCATCAGAGCAGTTGTTCTTACAGTCCACAGCAGAATGGTGTTGCAAAGAGGAAGAACAAACACATTGTTGAGATCGCAAGAAGCATGATCACATCTACTGTTCCAGTTCGGTTTTAGGGTGATGCAGTTCTCACAACAGTCTTCCTGATTAATAGGGTGCCCTCTCGTATACTTGGATTCAGCACCCATTTAGCCTCCTTTTTCCTGAGGGGGAGATGTTCCACATTCCTCTCAGGGTATTTGGCTGTGTTTTCTTTGCACATGTTCTTGGTCCTCATTGCTCAAAGCTCGATCCAAAGACAAAGAAGTGTTTTTTTCTTGGGTATGCAGAAAATCAGAAAGGGTACTGTTGCTATGATCCAGTCTCTGGGAGTTGGTATGTTACTATGGATGTTACCTTTTTTGAGCCCACATCCTTTTTATCAAATGATCCTTCTCAGGGGGAGTGTTTTGGGGAAGTGAGTGAGTAGTCTATTCCTCTTCCAGTTCTAGTTCCTGTGTCCACTCCTGTTATGATCCTCCTATGTCACCTATCTTACCACCTCCCTTGTGTCCTGCTTCTCAATGTTATTCATGGCAGCAACTTCACAGGGAGGTTGATTCCACTGCAAAAGAACTCACACCACTTCCTATCGGTTCCTTAGAGACTCCAGATTTAGCTGACATGGATTCAGGTATTCCTCTTGATCCCTCTAATGTTTCAGTTCCTATTAATTCTACTAATCCCATTACAGATGACCTGGACCTTCCTATTGCACTTAGAAAAGGGAAGAGAAAGTGTACTGGTCATTGTATTTCACAGTACCTATCCTATAGTGGACTTTCTCCTTCCTATCGTGCTTTCCTTTCTTCTTTTGACTTTGTGTCTATACCCAAGGGTGTCAGTGAGGCTCTCTCCGAACTTGAGTGGAAGACAGCTATGCAGGAAGAGATGGAAGCCTTAATTAAGAATCAGAAATGGGAAATTGTGGATCTACTAGAGGGCAAGGAGACTGTTGGATGCAGATGGGTTTATACAGTTAAATACAAGGCAGATGGAAGTATAGAAAGGTATAAGGCCAGACTGGTTGCAAAATGGTACACCCAAACCTATGGCATTGGTTACTTAGAGACCTTTGCACCAGTTGCAAAGATGACTTCTGTTCGGATCTTTCTCTCTCTTGTTGCCACATACTCTTGGCCCCTGTTTCAACTTGATGTAAAAAATACTTTTCTGAATGGAGATTCGCAAGAATTGTATATGGATCTTCTTGCTGGTTTCTACAGTGATGTTGAAAAGGGGAAGGTATGCAAACTGAAGAAGTCACTTTATGGTTTAAAACAGTCTCCCAGAGCATGGTTTGACAAGTTCAGGAAGGCCTTGATTGCTTTTGGCTACACTCAGACTCAATCAGACCATACTTTGTAAAGTGGAGGGGGTCCTTGGTGTCCGTCCTGATTGTTTATGTGGATGATATTGTTGTCACAGGAAATGATGTAAGTGAGATTGACAGTTTGAAGAAGAATCGACACAAAGAATTTGAAATTAAGGATCTTGGGGAGCTGAGGTACTTCTTGGGCATTGAGGTTGCAAGATCAAAACATGGACTGATTGTTCATGTGGATGATATTGTTGTCGTAGGAAATGACCTAAGTGAGATTGACAGTTTGAAGAAGAATCGACACAGAGAATTTGAAATTAAGGATCTTGGGGAGCTGAGGTACTTCTTGGGCATTGAGGTTGCAAGATCAAAACATGGAATTTTTATTTCTCCGAGGAAGTATGTTCTAGACCTTTTACAAGAAGGGAAGCTTGGAGAAAAGGCTGCTAGTACTCCTATTGATCAGAATCACATAATTAATGCATCAGAAGGTGAGCTGGTAAAGGACATTGGGAGATATCAGAGACTTGTGGGGCGATTGCTATATTTATGTATGACAAGACCAGATATCTCCTATGTAGTGAGTGTGGTGAGTCAGTACATGCATGCCCCACGAGTCCAGCATTGGGAGGCTACTGACAGGATTCTTGCTTATTTGAAGGGACACCCAGGCAGAGGTATACTATTTGCTGACGATGGACAGTTGAAGCTAGAGGCTTATACAGATGCTGATTGGGCAAGATGCCTTGATGACAGGAGATCTACATCAGGAGTCTGCACTCTTGTTGGGGGTAATCTAGTCTCGTGGAAAAGTAAGAAATAAACAGTTGTGGCAAGATCAAGTGCAGAAGCTGAATACAGAGCCATGGCACATGGAGTTTCAGAGCTTCTCTGGATGCGCTCCTTGTTAGGAGAGATTGGTGTTGAGGCAGAAGAGCCTATGATGCTATACTATGATAATCAGACAGCAATTGACATTGCCCACAACCCAGTTCAGCATGACAGGACAAAGCACATTGAAGTGGATAGACATTTCATAAGAGAAAGGGTGACTTCAGGGGAAGTTTGTCTTCCATGCATTGCTTCTTATTTGCAGCTTGTTGATGTTCTCACAAAAGGTGTTGCAAGGAACAAGCTGGAGCATGATCTACCTAAGTTGGGAGTGTGTGACATTTACTCCCAACTTGAGTGGGAGTGTTGAGTTGGGCCGATTTCAAGTTATTGGGCCTAGTCATTTATTTTTTATTTTTAAGTTGTTAAGTTAGGAAGTTATTGGGCTTTAGGCCCATTAGTTTATGTTTTTAAGTTGTGACTGTTCAGCTACATAACGTAGCCGCCCTACTAAGGGCATTCTTGTAATCTTTCATTATTTTATTTTAAGTATATAAATCAAAGAGGGGTTGGCAGCCAGATCTATTCAATTTTGGCGACATCCCACTCTCTTTTCTTCTCCTCTCTTCTTCTCTACTGCTGAAACCTTTCAACTTCTTCTACTTATCTTCGCAAGGCATTCATCTAAAACTGTTATCAGCAAATTCTACTATAAGTTTATCATTTTTTGTTAATCTTTAGATTGATTAAACTATGTTAAGCTAGGTGCTTTGTCTTCAACAATAATTTACTGAAAAGATATGATTGATAAATTTTGATTATTATATCAGGATGTGAAGGGCCCACAGACTGTTGCTTTTAATTTGCCAAATGATGAGCGCATAGTCAAAGACCGTGGAACATCAATGGTTATGCTCAAGAATATTTCAGAGGCAAAGTATGTTAATTTTTTTTCTTTCATGTTATTACCATCACTTATTTTCTGAATAAATGACTAGTTTATGCAATTATTTTGGAGTTTCAATAAATTCTGAAATTTCTGAGTTGCCTATCCTAATCAGGTTCAAGCATATTCTTCAACCTATAGCTGGTGTTTGTGTTATAGAGGAACAGAGGAAACATGTTAATTTTGAATCTTTCTTCACCCATACAATTTGCCACGAGTGTTGCCATGGCATTGGACCTCATACAATAGTACTCCCAAATGGACAAGAGTCAACAGTGAGATTGGTAATAACATTTTCTGCTTGTTAAATCTTTAGTTGACAGCAACTCTTTCAACTGTTATAACTCCTGATTTCTTTTAGAAATGCATCTTGCATCACATTTGCTTTGTTAATTTATATTAAATAAATTATTGCATGCAGCACATTTAGTTTCAAAAATGAAAACAAGTTTAAAATTTTGCCATATTAAATAGAAAACATTTAGTTGGGAAAATAACTATTCTATTTTTCATGAAAGGAAATTTCTTGTTACATGAAACCATGAAAGCATTGACCATAACCACATTACAATTTGATAGTATGGAAAAATGAGTTTTCCAAGGCAGGTTTGTACTTCTTAAGGAATACATTCTTGAGGTGTTTGCTGAATTAACTGAAAGAAGTTTGATCTTTCTTATGGTGAAAGAAGTTTAATTTCTCCTAACACTCATTGACTATTATGATTTTATCAATGATTTGTCTCCCATTGATAAAAGGCCCCCTTAGAATGGTGTTGTTTCAAAAGTAAGGATCTCCTTTAATCTTAGTAAGAGAACTTTGGTAATGATTTTATACAAACTACCCACTATGTTGATTGACCTAAGATTCTCTTGGGTAGCTTGCTTCAGGCCATTTCAACATCAATGCTAGGAATGTGGCATTTTCGCCTCGATTAATGGTTCCTCATAAAATTCTCTGAAAACTTACAAAAGACCCTCTTTAAAATCTCCCAATAATCTTGATATAATGCTATTGAGAATCCATTCGGCCCAGGTGCTTTAAATCTCTCCATTGAAAATACTTCCTTTCTTATTCCTTCAATGTCCAATTGTTTCTCCAAAGCTAAGTTTTTAATCACTACTTATGTTCGGCCAATTCAATCCTACTTTTGTTTTCATAGGAGATGTGTGACAATAGATTCCTTTAAAGTGGTCTACAAAACCATCGCTATTATCTTCTGGATCTGTTATCTTACCCCCATTTACCGGTAGCCTAGGTCATAGTTTTCAAGGCGCCAAGGCGAGGCTAGGTGACAAGGCATCCCCCCTTGTCGCCTAGTCGATCGCCTAGTTGACTAGGCAATGGATTTTTTTAAGTAAAAAACATATATCATAGAGTAGTTCCCTAGGATACATAACCATATTTCCTTGATAATTATCCATAATTTTCATAAGAAAAGTATAAACTTCATGTTGAATTATAGAAAATCAACATATTCATGAGTAGAAAAATAAGAAAAGAAAAGAAAAAAATATAGGGATCTGAACCCTATTTTTGTAATAGGAAAATGTGTTGATTAGACAAAATTCAAAGCTTTTAAGTTCAAAAATGTGTTGGTTAGACAAATTTTAATTTTTCCTTACTTATTGGTTCAGGTTTTGAAGTCTTTGAGGGTTCAGTACAGCATTTAGCAATGTCTGTGTTGATTAAACCCTAACAAATAAGAAAATAATAAAAAGAAATTAGTATATAAACACAAAATAAATATTTCAGTTTAATAAAGTCTTTTATAGTTATAATCTCAAAAATTAAGAATATAGAAGTATTTTATAAGACAATGTACAAAACTGCTTGGTGATTAGGTGAGGCGAGCCCCCAAGGGTGCCTTGTTTCCTAGGCACCCGCCTAGGCGTCGGCTTGACAACTATGGTCTAGATAGAATCTTTTTCTTGTTTTTTCCTACCATTTTCTAATGAGTGGACACATTTTGAGTTTCCATCCCCCTCTTTAGTCCACTTGCACTTTGAGTTTCCAAATAGCGGCATCCCTACTACCTATAGATGCCAAGAAATAATTGCTTCCAAGTTCTAGCTCAATCTTTGAATCATTGTATCCAACTACTTAATAGTCCACTACTGTTCAATACAATGAGAAGTAGATGAGGTATAATGGCACTTTCCTTTGCGAGCTGCAATAGGGAGGTCAAGGTCGTCTAGGGAAGGTTGAGGCTTAGTAGTGGAAGGTATGTCATCTGCAGTAGTATTAGTAGGTAAAGGAGCTGTAGTACTTGGATCTAGCATCACAGAGGACATTAGAACTGGCCTGGGCTGCTCATGACCAAAATCCACCTGCGTCCACTGCCTATGAGAAACCCTTAACTCCTTTCACTTTTGGCAATTCCTCTCACTACACTCCCTTTCAAAGACTGGAACAGGTAATGGGACTTCAGGAACATGATCACCCTCCTCACCACTCTCCCCTTGAGATGAAACCCTAGGATAATAAGGAACATCCTCAAAGAATAACATCCATAGACACAAACCTTAGACCTCTTGGAAATTCCCCTCACTACACTCCCTTTCAATGATTGGAACAAGTAATGAGACTTCAGGAACATGATCACCCTTCTCACCACTCTCCCCCTAAGATGAAACCCCGGGAAAGTAAGGAACATATTCAAAGAAAGTAATGAAATAAAGGAGAAAGCTCTAGATGAACTATTGTATCCAACTCCTTAATAGGCCACAATCAACTGCGTTCCATGATTTCTCCAAACCACCTAGTTGCCACTCACCATTCAGATCACCTTTAAGTTTTAACAAGACCCTTTTCCCTATTAAGATGTATGTCTCTGAAACTTTTATTGCTTTTGGTCTTTGGATTTTGTGGCCCCAAAACAATACTTTGTTATGAAGAACAAGAAAGGGGAAAGATATATTATGGTAAGAATACACAATGTTAAAATTTCAACATCTCATAGACCATTATGAGAAATGGATATTGTTTTGATCTATTACATTTCTAATTGTTTGGATGTAGGAACTTCAAGAACTCCACTCAGCTCTGGAAGAAGCAAAAGCAGATATTGTGGGACTTTGGGCACTTAAATTTTTTGTAAATCAGGTCAGTAACTTTTCATAAATGACATTTCAGAAAAACATTATTTTTCTGTTGAAGTTGTAATGGTCTATGCCTGTAATACTCCAGCTAGTGCAAATTGATAATAACTTTTAAAGGTGCATGTAAAAGAACGGACTTTTTTATGTAGCCATGACTCTATTCAGTGTGATGTCTTATTCTCTAGTTTTATTGGCATTTTATATTTAAGAATGATCATTTTTTCATCAATGAAAAGATGCATTTCTTTTGCTAGTACTTAGGTTAATGTTTAATCTGTTTCAGTCTCTATCTGTGGTTTTTGAAGTTTACTACTGTTTTCCTTTTGATTCTTGATACCTTACCATCAAAATGAGTAATGTTATAATTTAATTGATATCATGAAAAGTAGGTGATGGAGATCATGGTTTCTTTTGCAGTTTCTTAATGTACATTTAAACTTATGTTTATTTATTGAGTTGCCATCTACTTAACATTTGATATGTTTACCTATTATTTTCCTTCTCATGTTCTTGACATTCTTACAGACCTCATTCTAGTTATTTCACTTACTCAAATTCGATATTCTACTTTCACCATTCACCATATAATGTTCCTCAATTAGAGGAATGGGGCAATAATTTCATCCTAGGAGTTGAGGTTTTTGATGAAGTTCAGACAAGGGCTGGGCAATATACACAGCAGAACTTTTTTTTGTCAATCCTTCTCACTTTTCTCTAATAAAGTTGGCCTTATTCATAAACTAAAATAGGATTTTGGCCAGGGATAGCCTTTATTTGACTCCTACTCAATGTAAAACTAAGATTTAAACAAGTAAAGCCTACTTAAGAAAACTCAACTTTCAACTCCAAGGCTAACATCTACCGATTCTACTCCTTTAAACTAACCAATAAAATTCCAAGGAAATCTGAAATCTGGAAAATAACTCAATAAAAAAAGTAACAAGTTGGTAACAATAGAAGAACAAAAAAATTACATAAATACCAAGGGAAGGGGAGAAGTTAGGTTCCGAATTTCTACCACACCAACAGGAGCCATGAGTGGCAGTTGCACTGCTCTTTTTAGGCATTCTTTGGGAGGTTCCAATACTTATTGGCCCCGGGGATTTTCATGCCTTGCTGATTTTTTCTGCCTAGTTAATCGTGTTCTTACTGGGATTTCCTAGGTCTTGTTACTTTGTTCTTCCATTTATTATTGGCCGACTTTTGTTTCCAGATGGAATTTTCTTCTCCAACAAGTCTTCTTCCACCAAAGGATCCAAATTTTGAGTCCATAAAAGAAAGCCGATTCATCTTATTTCTGAAGAATATAGCAAAACAGTTTGAGATAGAAAGGGCAAGCATATTGCTGAAGTTAGATATATTTTAAAATGCACCAACTTTGTCATTTCCCTACTGATTGGTTCTAGGAAGGAAAAGTGAGGCATGATCCTAGTGAAGCTTGATGGAATATTAGTTATGTGCCGCAAGGGGCACTTTGGACTTTTCTTTCTTTTTTATATTGTATGGTCACCCTAATCTATAAATATAAAGTCTAGCGCCGCCAGCACAACTTTTTGGCTTTCAACGTTTTCTTCCCTTCCTCTTCTCTTCTCCTTCTTCTCTCTTCTTTTCTTCTTCTATCGTACTGAAATCATGGTATCAGAGCAGGATTGTGCTCTGTAATTTTTTTTCTTTGGTCAAAGCCATCCTTTATGCTTACTGGACTAAGAATGGAGAAAACAAATCTGTCCTGTACCTGAGAACTCTCTGGCTGCAACTTCCTCACTTGTTTCTGGGATGAAACTCAACTGTAGTGATTCCAGAGGCTGGTTGATGACTGTTTGGATCTTTCTAAGAGGTCAGTTGTTCCCTTTCTCTTCATTTTCTTATTCTTCTTGGACTGGAAAACCCAGAATCCTCTCAGACTGAGCAGGGACAGGATTTAGACCTTGTTTTCTTTTGGTTCTTGGTACTTGTTGTGAGGATTATTTAATTGTTATTTTATAGTTGCTTTTAGTGGGTTGTCAGCTTAAGATGCTGTCAGTTAGTTATTTTCTTTCTTTCTTATTAGTGTGTTTCTAGGGAGTGCCACCAGGGGCATACTTGTAATCTCCATTCTTTTTATATTAAGTTAATATAAATAATGAAGTGGCGGCAGCCAGAAGAGGTTTTTCTCTTTCTCTCAATCATATCTTCCTCTCTTCTCTTTCTCTATCTCCATGAATGATTACATGGTATCAGAGCAAGGTTCTGGGCTATAAAAGAATTTCGGTCTCTCGTATTTGAACCTGCTTCATCCTCTTTTCCTTCTTTGATTTCTTGGACGTGGAAGACAGAGAAACCCTAGAAGACTACTTGCGGCTCTTCCTTTGGGTTCTTCCTTGGTCGTAATATCAAGGAAACCCTAGTCAAAGAAGGGCGATGCAGAAAGAGACTCCCTTTCTTCTTTGTTCGATGCTGTGAAGTCAGTTTCTAGTTGGCACCCTCGTACAGGTGCTGGACAGGGTATGTGTTCTTGTTTTTTGTTTTTTGGCCAATGGTGTGAAGGCCTTATCTCTTGGTTCTATACATTTGTTTGGATTCTGGATTGTTAGACTGTATGGGCTGTAGTCAGACTGATAGTATACTATTCTAGCATTTGCCTTGGCTGGTGTTGGACTGATTACTAGGCTGTTTTAATGACTGAACCATCACTGAGTTGATTTCAGCAGTTTTTTTGTTTTCTTTTCCACATCCCAGAAGTAAATTTCTTGAGGGTTGGTATTCTGTTTGTGGCTGTTGTGTAGTTGTGTGGGATTTGGTTTGATTCAGCAGTACTCTATGGCAAACTATGATTCAACTTCATCGGGGGTTACACCGACCCACAGCACAGCTGGTATGGGAGGTGAAAACATGATGCTCCCATGCCCATTACCCCTTTAAATGGTCTAAACTACCTGGAGTGGGCTAAAAGTGTAAAACTTTATGTAACGCCAAGGGGAAAAGCTGGTCACATAAATGGAAGGGTGAAAGAACCCAAGAGTGAGACAGCTGAACATGATAGGTGGGACCAAGAAAACAGTATGGTGATGTCTTGGCTCCTTGCAGCCATGGAACCTGATGTGAAGAAGAACTTTATGTGGGCAGACACCGCTAGTGAGATCTGGGAACAGGCCAAAACTACTTATTCTAAGCAAAGGCATTATGCCAAGGTTTACCAGTTGCAAGCTGAATCCTCAACCTATAAACAGGGAAATCGTAGTTTGTCTTCCTATTATTCAGCCCTTACAGGAAGCTGGTTATTATCAGGCTATAGAGTGGAAACATGATGACAATGCTAAGGCCTACAGGAAGCTGGTTTCTTAGCAGCGTGTGTTTGCCTTCTTGTTGGGACTGAACCCTACCTATGAACCCTTGAGAGTGCAAATCTTAGGAAGCAAAGAGTTGTCATCGGTTCACGAGGTATACTCCCTTGTTCAATCGGAAGAAAGTAGGCGGAGTGTGATGGTTACAACCGAGGGGGAGCAACAAGTTGCTTTGGCTGCAATGAGTAATAACAACATGGGGAAGAAAAGTGACACCAAGAAGGCTGATGATAAAGACAAATTGTTTTGTACCCACTATCGGCGCTCACGGCATACACGTGACACATGTTGGGACATTCATGGGAAACCCAAGTGGGCAATGAAGAACCAAGAACAGGGTAAAGGGCAAGGTCAAAAGAAGATGAACACAACAGATAATGCAGCACATGTGGCAACCCAAGATACTCAGGTTGCCGGTACTACCCGGGACCACCTTAATAATTCTGACCCCAAGGAAGATATAATTAATTCCTTCAGAGACCACTTGGAGTCATATGGTAGGGCTTTGCGACAGATGGATAGCTCAGTCACTGGTACTCCTACTTCATTTGCATCTACATCAGGTAATATGGCTTTTGCGTTCCATGTCACTCCCACTAGTTCCCCTTGGATCATTGACTCAGGGGCCTCTAACCACACGACCGGTAAGTCGAACTTGTCTTAGACTTATAGCCTTTTCTCAGGAAGGGATAAAGTGAGGCTTGCAGATGGCTCATTCTCCTCCATTGCAGGCCAAGGATCAATATCTCTTCCCCATGGCCTTAACCTGAATTGTGTATTGCATGTCCCTCAACTTCCTATAAATTTGCTTTCAATTAGTAGTATCACAAACTCTTTAAACTGTAGTGTAACCTTTTTTCCTAGTTCATGTGTTTTTCAGGATCTAACTTCTAGGAGGACGATTGGTAGAGGGAGCCTAGTGGATGGTCTCTACATTCTCGACAACAAAGTTGGTCTCTCTGTGTCATCCTCAGAGTCACATAGTCAGTCAAATAAGAATCATTTTTTGTGGCATAGTCGGTTAGGTCATGTTTCTTTTGAAATAGTAAAGTCTTTGTTTCCGGTTTTATTTAAGTCATGTTCAGTGTCAGAGTTCTA
>NW_010729126.1:3525845-3584593 GCF_000365185.1 Nelumbo nucifera
CATCTTTGTAATATCTCATACTTAAGTTAATTATAAATAGAATGAGGGGCTGGCAGCTAGGGTTAAGTGAATCTATCCTAGTCGACCTTCTTCTCTTTTCTTCCCTTTCCTCTGTCTCTTGCTGAAATCCCCAACTTTCTACTCTTCCTTTCACAAGAAGCTTGGCCGAAATCAGCACATAAGGTTTTCTACTCACACATTGGGTGATTTGATTATTCACTTGAACCAATCGCCTAACATGTTAGGCTATGTTAATATTTTTAACTTGTTTTGGTATGATTGTAGATCATGTGAGTGCACAGAACACATATTAGGCTAGCTTAGCAGTTCTTAATTCTCATAGTAAGGTAGGAGACTTTGGTGGTTGCCTCCACATTTCATATGTTAGAGGATTGTATTTATGTCATTTGGGTTACAAGAGGCAATCATTTATTGAGTAACTTGGTTTTACCATTGTTTGTTAGAATTTCTGTCTTATATTTTGTAGGGTTGCAAGAAAGTCCTGTCACCATGGTAATTCATTGAAACCAAATCACCCAGGTTTGCATGCATTCGGTGATTGATTTTTCACTTGAACCAATTGCTTAACACCAAGTCTCTTTGGTTGGTTTGTCACAGTTGACCGAACCAAGAAAGAATAACTTTATATTAAAGGAAGTAAAAGTACAAAACTGCCCTTACATAAGAAAGTAAAATACAATAAGGTATAGAGATGTCTAGTATAAATACTACACTACATGATATAATAGAAAAAGTACAAAGACAAAATCACTCCTCATCTCTACAGGTGCATGTCATCAAAGTTTTTCACTGGTTGAAGGAAGGTCTTGTTAATAATGGCCCTTGTAGTAAATTCAAGAAGATTTACAAGAGGAAGAGATTAAGAGCCAAATCTAGAACACAGCATTTGGCAAAAACCAGCAAAGATTCGAATTTTTTGGAAGGTGACACAGACAAGAGGGCTTCAAAACTAACCTTGGGAAATCAAGAAGAAGAAGGTTTACCAAGGGATAAGAGGTTGAAGGGGGTTAAGGAAAATTTAGTCGAAAAGATTGTAGAAAGGGAAGAGATTGTTGAAGAGGGAAGCACTGATAGAGTGAGGAAAGTATAACAGAATATTGATCTGGAAAGAAAAATAGTGAAGTTCAAGTTTGCAATATTTTAGGCTTATCTTTTCTGGGAGGGGAGGAATTTGCAAGAAAGGTGTTCTGGGAATTTGAAGAGAGATCAAGTGAAAAAATAAGGCTTTAAGGGGTAGAGTTGTTTGGTGAAAGGGTTATGGGGTTTTGACTTGGTTTCTTTTGTCTTGTTTTTTTTTTTTTCAGTGGGCCTTATTTTCTTTGTTTGTAAGGATTGGGACAGAATTTTTTGTATCTGAAAATTTTGTAGGGTCTGGAGGTGTGTTCTTGGATTTTGTTCTTTTTGGGTGATATCTTATCACCCGTGCGTAACTGCTTATTCCTCTTTCTCTAATAAATTTTATTTATTTATTTACCTCCAAAAAATGTCAAGTGCTGAAACTGAGTATAAAGATATGGTCCATGAGGTTTTGGAATTGATATGGTTGAATACCTTGCTAAATGAGTTGGGGATCAATTCCGAGAGACTAAATGAAACTGTATTTTGATAATCAGGTTGTCACAAGTATTCTTCTCCTAATATTTATGACTGATGATCTCACAGTTGTCCTATAAAGCTTCCTATTAAGTTTGAATTCTATGCACTAATTGCACAATACACATGAAGTATCTCTTCATTCTTCCAACTTTAGTTCTATGGGAGAGATCATCTCTCTATGTGGATAGTTGATCCAATATATCAAGATTGAGCACTTTGAGGAATCATTTGGCCATTGATTTTAACTAAATTCCTATTTTAATCCTATCTCTTCTAAAAATTATATCCCATATGTATCCCAATAAAAAGGGCCATTACTTGGTGTAATGGTAAAAAGGGCTGGCAAGAATGAGAACGTGGGTTGGAGTCTGAGAACAGCCACTTTGTGCAAAAAAATGCCAAAGGTTAAGGACCATATCCAGTCTACCCCTCCCAAGGCCGCAGATAGCTAGGACCAGCATTAGGTAATGACTTATTATGTATCCTAATAAAGGTAATACTATTTTTGATAAAAATTTATTCAATATATTCAGTTAATTTAGTTTTCTTGAAATCTTTTAGCTTCTAGTTCTTTTTGTTCTTTTTTTGATTGGAAACGGTAACTTCATTAATACAACTTAAGAATAACTTTCCAGAGTTAAGTACATCTGTCAACCCCTAAACAGGTGTTGATTCCCCAGTAATCTTTCTTACAAAACTGCCCAGAACATTCTCTCCCTCACATTCCCTTGTTTAGCCAACGTGTCAGATACCCCATTAGCTGATCTCCTTGTCCATTTGAAGCATGCACCAATCTCCCTTGTTGTGTTGAGGATTTCCTTTATGGGCTGTCTATAAATCCAGGCTCCCAACTTACCAGATTGCAGACACTCAATCAACAATTTAGAGTCTCCCTCTATCTCAATTTGGTGTAACCCCAACTGTTTGGCATATCTTACACCTTGAAGCAAGGCCATCACCTCTGCTCTCAATGAGTCCCCCACTCCTTTTGGTCCTGAAAACATAGCCACAATTCTGCCATTTTCATCTCTGAATACTCCTCCTATACCTGAAGGGCCCGGGTTACCTCTATAACTCCCATCAAAATTCAATTTCACTCTTTGTTGTGTAGGTGGGGACCACAATTCCTGCACAATCAATCACATCATGTCTTATAGAAACAAAATACACCATGGTACCTCCTTCAAATCTTGTTCTCATGCATAACCAATATAAAAATAAATAAATAAAATAAAACTCATTATGGACCTTTGACGCAAGCCTCTTGAGACCATGAAATAGCTGGCCTTCTATCAATTTTTGTTTTTCATGTTAATTGCTATTTCTTCATTTCTATCCTTCAGAATGACAATAGATCCATTCAAACTCTTGTATTACTCAATTTAGAGAGAGAAATGGTTCTGGTTTAAAGACAAAGGGGCTCATGTAATAGGTATTACCAAAAAATAAGGAACCAAACATATAAAAAAGTAGAAACATAATGTGTTAAATGTAAAACTCACCAAAAAGGATGAGCTTCCGGTATTGATAAAGACTATATGTTCAAAATCGTTCAAAATGTAGAACTAGTTCATCAACCATAGCTCCAATATGCTTACACTGAATTCATATTATATTTGTCCTCAAGAACACAATTTGACTCTGGTTCACCCTTTTTGTCAGGGATTGCTTCCAAAAAATTTGATAAAGTCTATGCATGTTTCTTTCCTTGCGGGATGCTTTCGGTCAATACGCTTTGGCTTAGAAGAAGCTCATGGGTAACTAATTGTTTTATCCTACCTCAGCATTTTGTGGCTAAGTACTAGTATTTTGAATCCTATATTACCATTTCATTGATATTTAATAAATTAAATCAGGAAAGGACAAGCTCTACAGTTTAACTGGTTATTTGAGAAAGGAGCTTTTGTTTTGCACTTTGATGGAACATTTTCAGTTGATTTCAGCAAGGTAAGAAAGTTTTTAACTCTTCAAACTTCAAGGTACTTTTCTACAGAAAAGGATTCCAAAGGTTTGCACAGGAGTTTAAAGTTTCTCATATTGTTAGGTTGATGGAGCCGTTGAAAGTTTGAGCAGGGAGATTCTAACAATACAGGCAAAAGGTGACAAAACTGCTGCAAGGTCACTTCTCCAGAAATATGGTATAATGACAAAACCATTGCAACTCGCAATGGAAAAATTAGAAAAGATTGAGGTATGGGACTGTACTATATTACTGATAATTATACACATTTTAAGTTGGGAATTTTTGAACTCTTAAAGAGTACTAGAAAAAAGAGGCTTACCATCTATAAGATCAATACCATGACACACAGTGCACAGATATAATTAAAACTAACATTTCAATAAATCTCCCATGAGAAATATGTCCTATGTAAAATCCAGCATTATTGAATGATTAACCTTCTTGTTTTTATCTAAAGGAAATGAAGAAAATTGTTCAATAGTTCAGAGAAAGGCTACTGAGTTCAATGGATGTGGGCATTACGTCAAATTTATTCTTGATCTGACATTCTTAAGTTGAATACATGGACTGTGGCTTCTTAACCATAATGCATGTAGAATTTTGTTATATTTTTCCTCTGAATGATAGTTCCCTATCTATAATATCAAAATGGATTATCCTCTTCAAAATAGAATTAAAAGTGAGTTTTAAGGAAAAGGCAAATTTTCACTTTTTTACCATCTGTTATAATTTAAAACCACTGTGAACCATTTTTTTCATTGTCTGATGAAAATCATCATTATTTTATATAGTAGCAACTGCCCTACTAGGGGCATTCTTGTAGTCTTCACCTTTGTTATGTTTGATCTAATAAAACAGAGAAAGTAGCTGGGAGAGAGCTATGATCTCTTCTTCCAAAAGTCTCTCTTTCTTCTCTCTTCTCCTTCTCCCTTCTTCTTCCTTGCTGTTCCAGGTTTATCTGTACTATTTTTCCCTTGATTAAACACACTGTTTTAAAAGTGCAGGTAATTTTATAGTATAATTTGTTAAAACATATGACTTTTCATATTCCAAAACTGTTATTGCTATAGAGTACATCTAGAAGTTTCCATAAAGCATCATGTATTGCATCTGTTAAGCATCAGATAGAATACTAGTATGCTAGGCATGCACAAGTATATGGGCATCATAGGTTCTAAGACAAGGAAGTTGCTAATTTTTTCACCTTTTAGTTTCTTTTACAGCCACCTAATATCAAAAGCCTAAGTTGTACCTTTGACAAAAGGTGTACAATAGTAACAATACTTCTCTTATCAATCTCTGAGACAATCAACTCAGGAGTCAAGAACTTTGCATGCTTTAGTTTCAAACAAGAGATAAATCTTCAGAGGAAAAAAATAACTTTTATAAAACTTTATACAAAGGTAGAAATGTTTCACTGGCAATTGCCCATTTTCAGACACTTTTTCCCATTAAATCTCCCAAAGAAAATCACCAATACACTCCATTTGAGATTAACCCACCATTACTTTACCAAGCACTAACTATTACAATGAACTTTAAGAGAATAAAGTGAATAATAAAAAGGGCAAATTTCTTATACTACCCTTAAGGTTTAGAAAATTAACTAATTATACCCCTACTGTTTACATATTGTCTTAAAGTACCCTCAAGTTTTCTAATAATTGTTTAAAACCTCCCTTACCATTAACTTTCTGTCACACTCCATTCACATGTGACATCACGTGACAGATATATTTTAAAATTCCTAAAATACCCTTTTATGGTTTCACTCCATTCTCCCTCTCTGATTCTGATTCTGTCTTCGACTTTGTCTCTGATTCCGATTCCGATTTCGTCTTCATCTACGTCTCCAGCTCCGACTCCAACTTGATCTCGATCAAGAGGAGAGAGGAGGAGAAGAAGAAAAAGAAGAGAGGAGAGAGAGAAGAGGCGAGAAGATTTTTAACCAAAAAAACATAAACTAGCAGTGCCAGAAATTTGTATTTATATGTTAGGGCGGCAATATAATAAATAAAAGATAAAAAGACAAAAGTGCCCCTGTGGCACATAACTAAAAAACTACATCACTGCCCCTCAAGTTGGAGCATAGATATCAATCATCCCCAACTTGTCACAAAGATTGTAGTGCTGCATGGAGTTTAATCCTTTAGTAAGGACGTCTACAAGTTGTTTCTCAGAACTGATGTAGGGAGTGCAAACTTCTCCTTTTTCCAATTTTTCCCTGATGAAGTGTTTGTCAACCTCTATATGTTTGGTTCTATCATGGAGAACAGGATTGGCTGCAATGTTAATGGCAGCCTTATTGTCACAATAGAGTGACATAGGATCACTGAGAGGAAAGCCTAATTCACCCAAGAGATTCTTTATCCATAGAAGTTCTACCACACCATGAGACATGGCCCTGTGTTCAGCTTCTGCACTCGATCTAGCCACCACACTTTGTTTCTTACTCCTCCAAGTAACAAGATTTCCCCCAACAAAGGCACAATAGCCACTAGTAGATTTTCCGTCATCCATAGAACCAGCCCAATCTGCATCAATGTAAACCTCAACTCTCATATGCCCATGTTTTCCAAACAGGAGTCTTGTCCCAGGGAATTTCTTCAAATATCTAAGAACTCTATATACTACCTCCAAGTGTATGGCCCTGGGAGCATGCATAAACTGACTAAGAACTCCCACTCCATATGCAATGTCAGGCCTTGTCATAGATAGGTAGAGAAGTCTGCCCACTAGTCTTTGATACTGATTTATGTCTGCTATGGGCTCATCACTGCAATCCCCGAGCCTGTGGTTTACAACTATAGGAGTGTTAGCAGGCTTTACTCCAAGCTTCCCCATGTCTTTCAGTAGATCTAGAACATATTTCCTCTGGGAGATGAAAATACCCTGATTAGAGCGAGCAACTTCAATTCCAAGGAAATAACGTAAAGGCCCCAAACCCTTCACTTCAAATTGAGTGGCCAAAAATCTCTTCAATCTCTATATCTCTGAGTCCCAATCACCGGTGATAATAATGTCATCGACATACACAATTAAAGCTACCATTCTTCTTTTCTCTCTCTTTTGAGTATGTGATCAGACTAGCACTACTTAAAACCCATCTGTTGAACTGCCTTGTGGAACCTACTAAACCAGGCCCTTGTGGAACCTACTTTCTGCTCATTTCCTTTAGCACAAAAACTTGGAGGTTGGGTCATATACACTTCTTCTAAGTCACCATTCAAAAAGGAATTTTTAATGTCTAGTTGATGAAGCTCCTAGTCTAGATTTGCTGCTAAAGATAGGAGAACTTGAATAGAATTCATTTTTGCTAAGGGTGCAAAGGTTTCTGCATAATCAACTCCATACACTTGTGAAAAACCTTTTGCAACTAGCCAAGCCTTGTACCTCTCCACTGTGCCATCTGCCTTATGTTTCACAGAGAATACCCATTTGCACCCCACAAATTCCTTTCCCTCAAGAAGATCTACCAGCACCCATGTGCCATTTTTGTTAAGGGCATTAATTTCTTCCTTCATGGCATTTGTCCATTCGGGAACAAGTAAAGCTTCTGCAACACTCTTAGGAAGGGAAACACTGTCAATAGCAGAGAGGAAAGCACGGAAAGAGGGTGAAACATTCTCATAGGATAAGGAAAGGGCCATTGGGTAGTGAGTGGTGCATGATCTAACACCTTTCCTCGTAGCAATAGGAAGATCTAGATCACAATTAGAAGTATCAAAATCAATGGGCTCAGGGTCATTAACTGGAACAATAGTACCTGGATGTAGTGATGTATTCAACCCCTAAGGGTTTGATGGCGCAGGTTGCACAGCTTCAGGATGCTCTGTGTCTATTGAACTTTGTTGATCCCGGCCTTGACTTTTGTACCGCTATCTACAAAAGACCCGAAATGGAGGATCAAGAGAAGGCAACAAAACATGTCTCTGTTTCTCCTCAGTTGGACTCTCCCCTTGAGGAGAAGCAGGGAAGAAAGGCACATCTTCAAAGAAATAAACATCCATGGATACAAAGTACCTTTTGGAAATAGGGTCAAAGCAACGATAACCTTTTTGGGAAAGAGGATAGCCAAGGAAAACACAAAAAATGGCTTTAGCATCTAGCTTAACATGGGTAGGAGGCAGATCATGGACAAAACACTTACACTCACGCATAGGGATAGGAAACAATGGAGCTGTAGGGAAGATGAGCTGATGAGGGGACTTGTACTCCAAGAGACGAGATGGCATCCGATTGATAAGATAAGCCGCAGTCATAACAGCATCCACCCAGAACCTTTTTGGAACATTCATGTGTATCAACAACCCTCGAGCAATCTCTAAGAGATGACGATTCTTTCTCTCTGCAACCCCATTCTGTTGAGGGGTTCTAGCACAAGAGATACGATGAATAGAGCCACAAGTTTCAAAAAATTCTGTGAGGTCACAGACATTGAATTTTTATTACATAAAGAAAATGAAGTTCTACAATGCTTGCTTAGCTAACACACTTGACACTGAAAATCATGAATTGACACAAACTTAAGCAATTTTGGAAACAAGTATTTCAAAGACTCAAAGAGCAGATGACCCAAACGGTTGTGCCACAAAGTAACCTGACTCTTATTTGACTGACTCAAAGACTAAGGCCGCAAGACCAACTTTATTCTCCAGCACATGGAGACCATTCACCATGTTCCCTTTACCAACCGTCCTCCCGGAGGCCAAATCCTGAGCAGTTCAAAGAGTGTGTAATGTTGCTAATAGATAGTAAATTAATAGGAAGTTTTGGAACATGTAAAACATTTGATAAAGGTAAGCCAAATGGCAAAGATATAGATCCTCGACTAGCAATGGAGGAGAATGATCCATCAGCTAACCTCACTTTATCTTTGCCAGAAAGGAGGGTGTATGATTGGAAAAAGGTGGACTTACCAGTCATGTGATTGGAAGCACCATAATCGATAATCCATGGAGATTCAAAGGTATCGGTAGACACATGGAATGCAAAAGCTAAGTTACTTGAGGAAGAAACAAAAGAGGTTGAAGGAGTGGGTCCAAAATCTGTTTGTGTGAGAGCCCTATCATATTGCTCCAAATGGTCACGAAAAGGCAGTGATAATATCTTCCTTAAGATCAGACCTAGGGGGGCAATCTTGAGAGTTCACAGTAGGTCCTCTACTCTACAACTCATAAGGGGCCAAGTTGGCCGATGTGAACCTCTTCTGATTTGGTTTCTTGTTTTGTTCTTGTGCTGATTTCTTATTTAGGTCTTGTGCCCACTTCGGCTTACCATACAATTCCTGACATGTTTCCCGTGTGTCAGGATTTCTAACAATGAGTGAACCACAGTTTATCCTTATCATCAACCCTTTTCTAACTGTTAACAGCTATTATTTTTTCCTATGTATAGTACCGCAGGGGTACTATTGTACTTTTACTCCTTTTTATTTTAGTTGTTGTCGCCCTAGTATATATATTAAAAAAGCTGCACCGCCAGCAGTATCTTTTTGCCCTCAGTTCTCTCTTCTCTCTTCTTCTCTCTCTCTTTTCTCTCTTCTTCCATTCTTCTCTCCTGCATAACATGGTATCAGAGCGGAACTATCAGATCTGAAATGAGAAGTCGAGTGAACAGTTTTTTTCTTCTTCGCACCAGATTTCCAGATCTGTCGCCCTCATCTGCTGTTCGGCTGATTGAAGATCTCACACACTGAAGTAGCATTTCTCTCCCTCTCGGCCTTACCCTCTCTGATGTTTTACATGTTCCGAAATTTCCCATTAATTTGTTCTTTGTTAGTAGTATTACTAATTCCTTAAACTGCTCAGTGACCTTTTTCCCTTCTTACTGTGTGATCCAGGATCTGGCCTTGGGGAGGACGATTAGTAGAGGATGTATGGTTGATGGACTTTACATGCTGGAGAATAAGGCTAGTTAATGGACTTTACATCCAGGATCTACCCCTAAGGCCCTCATTTTGAAAATTTAAAGAAGAATGATGCGCAAAATAGTCTTTTTAATTCTTCAGTTAATGGACAATGACAATAAGGAAGATTTAGTCAATTGTCAGAAATAGTAGGGATACTTTACGACAATACTAAAACAGTAGGGGTATAGTTAGTCAATTTCCTAAACCTTAGGGGTAGTTTAAGATGTATTCACCAACTTTGATATCCATTAGGCCCTGTTCGCTTTTTGGTAAGTTACTTACCCGGGTAAATGCAGTTTACCTGGGTAAGTTTTTCCTGGGAAACACTTACCCAAGTAAGTGCATTTACCCATGTTCTTTTATTTCTCATGTAAATAAGGTAATGCCCATTTTAACCATAAAAATCCATCATTAAAAAGGGAATTTTTGTCTCATTCAAGTGTTAACAACTTTCCCCCCTAGGTGGGAAAGTTATTTACCCACCTAGGAGATGGGTATCACTTACCCGGCCGGGTCAGTGGTACCCAGGAAAATAAACTTTCCCTGGTCCCCACATAAATCTGAAAAAAGAACATACTCAACATAGCATTGGTATTGATGCTAATCCAAGACCAACTTTCCTCCCTCTCAAAATCCAAAAAAAGGATGCCCCCTTAGAAGTATGTACTTCTAATCCAAGATATGTGATAAGCTCTCTAGCGTGGAGGGAAAATAGCATTGGTATTGATGTTTCTTATACTCCATTATATGTGCATGGCAAGTGATATCTGGATTGTTCAAATGGTTCAAGCAAACAAGCAAGTTTTTTTTTCTTTTCATTTTCTGTGGTTGGTCACTTGGCCATAAAGGAATTTTTACAAAATCTCACTTTATCTAGGACTATATATTTTTATTGAAGCATATTTGTCAACTTTCTAGGTTTTTTTTTTGAACCCCAAACTATTGGTGGAGGGGCAACCACAGAATATTTAATGAATAATAATCAAAAACAAAGTCCAAAGTGGGGGTCATAAAACCTTACCCCTCAAAAGAAGCTATGCAAGAAGGTTTCTAGCTCATAAAAGACACATATAGAAACATCGAAGCACACAAGGAAGGGACCAACTAACTAGAATGAAGGGGATACCCCATTTATCAATTATTTTCTAGAGATTCCATTGATTTTGTTTAGACTATTAAAACAGGATTCAGAAAAGCATATGTACTCTGATTGAATCAATCCTCAATTATATGGGCTTGAATCATCAACTAGCAAATTAAGAAGGAAATATCCTGCAGTTGAAAAAACTTAAGGTTTAAATCTCAAGAAAGGGACCTGTACATGTGACATCAGATGTCTCCAGTTTTTGTTCACAGATTGTGCCAACAAACTATTGATGGATCCATGAATGAGTTAAGGGATTTAGGCATGAGCTATTCATATAATATGATGTATAGGAGGCATCACCCCCAATGCCCTAGAGAGCACCAATTTTGCTCTTTCTTTGGCAAAACAGGACTTTGCTCCAAAGAACTAAACTGAATATTTTGTTTCTTCATTTGAGGCTTTATCTGTTAGCCTCTGAGCTGTCACGGGTTCTTACACTGATGAAAGTAACATATTCTCTTGAAGGTTCTGTGGCAAAGTTCACCTTGGAGTCCCTTCCATATTCCTGTAATTAAGATATGCAGCTAAGGCTCAGTTTGGAAGGAGTACAAATGCAAATTTGTAGAGTGCAAAACCTTGTATTTTGTATTATTTTTTTATGTATTTGCACTGCACATATTTGTATTTGTACTCCTTCCAAACTGAGCCTAAAGTTTCATCTTTACTAATTAACAGCTCCACTTGACTGACCTATCACTATTTAACCCTTGTTGATTGCAGGTACCAGTGGATGTAGCTCCCGTATTTTGCACTGCTGACAAAATACTGGAGGAAAAACGTTAGAAATGTGATAATGCACTTTTACTCCACTTTTATGGAGTAAGTTTTTTGTAGTGCGAATCCAAATTGATCTCAATAAAATGTAATTGATTGTATTAAGGACACGGACGCAATAAAGGATGTAGTATGGTTTATTGTTTATGGTTAGTTAAGATTTGATATAATTACCTACTTTATAACCAAATTTATCAAATGTAGTTATCAGTTAGGTTAATGTGGACTATGAATGTTGCCTAGATTGTGGGAGTCACTATTCGTCTTTTCTATGCATTTTTCATTTTTGCTTTTAGATTATTAACCAATAAGATAAATCTAAAATTGCATAGAAGCAAAAAGTTTATTTTATTTAGTTAAATATTTATAGTGAAGACACTTGCCAACTAATTCAGGAACAAAAGACTCGGTGTTGCCAGTTGTACAATCTTTCTAACACTTCTAATACGCCCCCTCAAGTTGGAGCATAGGGATTAATCATGCCCAACTTGGGTAATAAAAAGACATAATGAGCAGCTCTTAACGCTTTAGTGAACAAATCTGCAAGTTAGAGACAGGATGAGAGATGTTGAGTAGCAAATTGTCAGGCCTGTAAATGTTCTTGAACAAAATGACAGTTAATTTTCATGTGCTTTGTGTGCTCATGGAAAACTAGATTAGTGGCTATATGAAGTGTGGCACTATTGTCACAATATAACCATTGAGCACTAGAAGGTGTTCATAGCTTGTAGTCTTGCCAAAGAGCAACTCATAAGGAGTTTTGCCATTGAAAATTGGTATGGGCAGTCTGTTGATAATGTGTGCTACTGTCAATATGCAATCTCTGCAGAAGCAGAAGCGGATAGGTAAAGTGGCTTGAAAATGAAGTGTCCTTACCTTGAGCAAATGCCTATGTTTGCGCTCGACCACACGGTCTATACCATTTAGTATGATGTGTCAACATAGGAAGTTTAGTGTTCAATCCCATGTAGATGATAAAACTGCTACATGGGCTGAGAGAACTTTTTTCCATTATCGGATTGGATGATCTTAACCTGTGCATTGAACTAAGTATACATCATATTGCAGAACATGATAAGAAATTGTGGTGTTTCTAATTGAAATTTCATCAAAGAAACCCATGTTGCCTGTGTAAAATCATCCACTATTGTTAAAAGATACCTTGCATCTGAATATATTGGTGTGTGATATGCACCCTATATGTCACAATGAATCAATGAAAAAGGGGTAATCTGGTGAGTTTAGCTCAATTACATGAATCACAAGAGAAAGAAGAATTCAAATGAATATCTAAATTGTGTATTAGTACCAGCGTATCAGAACCAGCATATCCAAGTCTCTGATGCTAGAGCTCTAGATTTTTGTTAACAGTAGTATGTAATGCAGTAGGAGAAGAGGGGTTGAGGAAGTGGTATAGTCCATTTCGCATCTCACCCACAATTAGTTTCTTTGAGTGTAAGTCCTGCATTAATAGAAGGTAGGGAAAAACAAGATGGCACAATTCAAGTCTGGTCAGTTTACTAAAAGTAAGTTGCACTTAAAATCAAGTAAGACACCATGTAAGGACAGATCATGCCCCAAAGTCACTATGCCTCGTTGCTGCATTGGCACGAAAGCACCATTAGGGGGCTAGACATTTTTTACCGCAGTGGTATCAATAGAGAAACCATTTGGTGAATGGCTAGTGGGCATCATATGATCAGATGCACCACTATCTATAATCTAGGTATCAATGTGTGATCAAATAGAAAAGACAGCTTACCAACAAAGTTGGCCTAAGGCAAGATCAATTTCTTATCAAGATTGAACAATTCCATCAATTGATGGTACCGATCCATATTGAGAGCTAAAACTGGAGTGGAGGTTGATGCATTGTCATTTTGAGAAGTATTGGAGTTGGCTCATGGTTTTTGATAATCAGAAGTGCCTTGTTTTGGAGCAGATCCCCCCTTGCTTTCCAATTAGGTGGATAACCTACGAGTTCATAACACAGATCTTTGGTGTGGCCATTGCGTTTGCAATGGTCACAACATAGCTTTGGTTGGGAATTCTTAGAGGTTGAGGACGAGTTTTGTCCAGCAACATGCATCGCGGTGGCATCAAGATTTTGGTAGAATGGGCAACAAGATTTTGACGACACTTTTCTTGATTCACAAGAGAATACACTTTGCTAACCAATATCAAAGGTTCCATCACCAAAATGCTAGAACAGACTATGTTGAAGACTTCACTCAAACCCAACAAGAACTGGTAAACACATTCGCATTCCCTTTTCATTGGCAAGATCTCTTGCCGCGTCACAAGTGCATGCTCCATAGGTGCAACTTAGAATTACAGAATTGCCATCCTAGATTGCCTTAAGCTTGGTGTAATAGACAATCATAGATAGATTTTCTTGCCGAAGAAGAGCTAATTCTCATTTGAGCTGAAAGATTCATGGAGCATGTCCTAGTGAAAATTTTTCTTCAAGATCCAACCATATATCACATGCATAATCCACATATGCTACACTTTCATGTAGATTTTTTGCAAGAGAATTAAAAATCCATGATATTACTACCATTGAGTTATACTTGATCCAAGTCTATTCTTCATTGCTATATCTCCTAGGTTTTTGGATTGAGCCATCCACAAAACCAAACTTGTTTTCCGCAGAGAGAGAATTTCTTGTCGTTCTTTTCTATTTCGCATAATTGTTCCCATTAAGCAGACAGGAAACCAGCATTGCACCTGGGTTATCACTCGCACTGTTTCGCTTTACCTAGTTCAAAGCTCTGTTACCATCTAAAATTGTTGAGAAGCAAAAAGTTGAGTCTATTTCATTCAGTTAAATATCTGTAGTCAAAACACTTACCGACTTATTCAAGAATAACAAACTCAATTGTTGCTAGCTGTGCAATCTTTCTAATACCTCTAATAATAAACTACAACCATTTCTGCTTCAATGCTTGTGAGTATTTTTATTGATTACTTGAGTTTTGCTCCAAGTCAAAACAAATTATATAATGAACAACAGTGACAATTAAGTCACAGTCAGAATATATTAAGTTTTATGCCTTTTTTGTAATGTTCAGGGGTATTTTTATATTTTTCTTTTTTAGTAAGAAAATATTTTATTAATTCTTTCATTTCCAAATTATAAATATTAGTAAAGGAGGTTGAACTCCCATCTTTTCTCTCCTTTTAATGTGGTGTTTTTCTCTCCTCTACTCTCATTTCTTCTTCCTCCTAATTTGAAGTCACATATCCCCCCCTCCCCCAGAATGCATCCCAGTACATCCCAACCGTGTATTGAAAACATCTCCCAATAACAAATATGAGAGATGTTCTCAATGCAGACTGAGATATGCATGTGGGATGTTTTTGGGGCTCATTCTGTGGCGGGCAGATGTGAACTCTCCTAATTTCATACTATTTAAACCAATTAATAGAAAAATAATATCAAATTGGTAACCAATAAAGATCTTGCTGCTTTTATCTCTTCTTTCAAGGTGAAGTCCATGATCGTTTAGAATCAGCAACTCGTTAAGATCTAAAAAGGTTGATCATTAGATTTAAGTTTTCCTAATCTTCTAGTACTTTGGAGAATCTCTAAAAGCTTTTTCTTTCCTAGGAAATTGTCATATACATTTTCATCCAAAAAAATTCTGAAAGTGTGGTCATTAGCTTTTCTATGCATTTCCTTCTTGTTGCTTTTAAATAATAGATAATAGGTAATATATCAAAGTGATGTCTGTTGAGGCAAAGGATCCCCTCATTGTTACTTATCTTCATTAATTGTCATGAATTTCAAGTTTTATTTTTTAAGGGTCATTTACTAAAATACCCCTATTTTATACCATATTAACCATGACACTCCCTGTAGTTTGTGTATTACTAAACCACCCCTTTTAATTTTCACCCATCTTACTAAACACTCACTTTTTTAGCTATTATTATAACATAAGAAAAATATAAATAAATTAACATTATTTTAAAGTGACCAGTGATGTGATCGTGGAACTGAATTTGACAAAAATGAGACAGAGAACCACAGGAGTTAAAATAAAAAAAGGGTAAAATACTTAAACTATCTCTATGTTTTAACAAATGAATTAATACTTAGCTTATTGTTTGAAAAATTATTTGAAGTATCCTTTGACAATTGATAAAATCATTTCTTGCTATTAACATGTTGTTAGAATCCATTTGTACGTGATGTCATGTGATTGCATGATTTTTCTTAATTTCAAAACAATCCTTTTGCGGTCAATTTTACCTTTTATTGTTCTTCAAATTTTCAAAATAAAATCCAATGGCAATGTTGTCAATGAAAGAACCTTAGATAAAATGGGATTTTGAGGTTATTAAGTAAAAGAAGACCCCTTCATTAACAAATTGCTTTCTCTTACTAATGTTGCCGATCGATAGAAGAGATCATGCAGAACTTACTGGTAGGAGACCATCAAAGGTCTCACCAGAGTGGATGAATGAGGATTCTTCAATTCATCCCTTTGTTTTGTCCCCTTTTAGAATATGAAAATCCTGATTTTGAAGCAAAATTCACTAGAATTTGCCTTAAAAACTCACAAAATCCTTCCCAAGCCACTCCATGAGAATCTGAACATACATAAATGACCTAAAAGAAATTGGTTTGCTTGTAGATTTAAAATTCCAAGCTTGTTGAAGTCCTTTTTTAACTTTTCAACCTATTCAGGTTGGAGCAAAGTAAGGCCTCTTGATAAACTATATACCCATAAAAGAAAAGAAAAGAGAGGTTTCATCTAATCAGAGTAGAAAAATGAAAATTGAGCCTATAGCGAGCCTTGTTTAGGGCCGGAAAGAGAGGTATGAGAAGTTTTTCTCTTCCTTCTTGACACGTTGCCAGTAATTAACAAAATTACTTCTCTAATTGAATGAACGCTTGAGAGGGAGATGGCAAAGGTTGTTAATAGAGCTCGCATCGTCTGTCCCCTACGGGTTGCAATGCGAATTTATTTGTACTGATGCAAAATTATAATTTATTTTTATTTCAAATTTACAATTATTTTGTTTGATTACAGTATAAATGAAGTAAAATAAGACCTAAAGTAAAACCTAAAACAAAACTAAACCAGAATTTGCATTTTTTTTATTTACATTCCTATGCATTTGTATTAATGCAAATAAAATTGCACTGCAACCAAACACAGCCCTAGGGACAAAAAATTTTTCTGTCCGGCCACCCTCTCCCAAATTCATTTGAAACCGATGGAATCCAAACCTACCAAAATTCAATTAAATACAATTAATCCTCTATTCTTTTTTACCTTCCCACTGCCCTCTTCATCCTCACTGACACACAACACTCTCACCGCTGTCAGAGCAACTCCCGCATCCCCACTTCATTCTCTCTTAGAATGAAAGATTTTGGATCTTTTGCCCACAAGAATTCTACCCACATTTACCCACAACACAGTACCTCTGTGCATTGGAAACATTTCTTGTGCATAATACTATGTAAGAGGATGAGATGTTTTTCATGGGTAGCTACAATGTTATGTGGGTAGACGTGGGCAGAGCTCTTGTAGGCAAGAGATCCAGACTCATGAATGAAGAGCACATACAACAGATGTATTGAGGTTGTCAATTTGCCTCACATATTTTCTTTATCTCATAGTCATGTCCAAGGTTTTTAAAACTGAACCAGACAATGAATTGATCAGGGGTTCGGTTCTCGGGTCAAACGGTCCAATCGTTTGAACTGAATGAACGGCCCATTCTGACACAAAAAATTAAAAATAAAAAAAAAAAGCCAAAACTGTCAAACGGTTTGAATGGTTTGACAGCCCGGGTCAGTGGTTTGCTAACCAAAACAATGGTTTTTGACAAAATAACAGTTCTGGGATAAAACGGAACCGATCACCTGACCGATTCCCAGTTTTTTCAGGCCAATCGTCTAGTCCGGTTTTGAAAACCATGGGCATGCCTATTTCATTTTGAGGATCTCTCTAATTTCTCTCAGCTGCGGTGGACAAAAATATTATCAGCAGTTTATTTAATTGTATTATAGTGTTCAACAAGAAACTTTCAGAGATGGAATATTCCATTTTGATGTAGAAGGGTCGTGGCTTATAATATGTTTTGCTAATTTCTATTTGAATTGATATAGAAAAGGGTGGATGTCAGCAATTAGAAGAAGCTGCCACATAGGCATCACTTCAGCAGTTCCTCTCTCTTACTCTTCCATATGCATCGAGAATGGAAAAAGTGGACTTCGGTTTTTGTACACGCCTACCATTTAGAGAAGTTATATTTTAAAGCTTCCACAAACAATTAAGCATTTTTTTCACTATTACAGTGATGTGGTGCCTAGTGGCGCCTAATTGTCATAAACGATTATAATTATTACCTTTCTCAGTTTTGCAAGCAAATAAATTACAAACGTTAAATGAATAAACGTAGATGGAATCAAACACAGACTAAATTTGACTTGGGAAATGAGGTGAAGGGATAATATATGACAACTTCTAAACATGAAGAAGCCACGTGAAGGACAGAGTAGTTTGACACACAGCAAAATATTTGATTGCCATCTTTTGTACTCTCCTCTGTTAAAGAGAAAATTCCAAATATTTTTGCAATGATAGTGTTTCAGTTTGAGACGGCTAGGGTGGATGTGAAACCATTGAATAATCGCATCTACCACATCGTCTTCAGCCCAACCGTAGCACAAATTTGATCAGCTTGGAATTCTTATGTTTGTGTAATAGAAGCTAGAACAAGAGTGTTTCAGTTTGAGGGAGGAGAAGAGAAGAAAGAGGGGATGTGAGGGTTGCAGCGGCGGTGGTTGCTCCAATGGTGCTGAGATTCGTGTTGTGTATTGGTGAGGGTGAAGGGGCGGTAGGGAGGGAATAGAGAGGGGAAGAGAATAGAGGGATAATTGTATTTAACAAAATTTTGTCACTCCATTAGTTTCACCGATGAGTGTTTGAAGTTGGATGGAGATTTTGAATGTGGTATCACTTACAACCATGTCTATAGAGAGGCTAATCAAACTACGGACTGGATGGCAAACTAAGCTCTTTCTTTTCCTCTCAGCACTCTCAGTTTTTTCCCTCTCTCTATCCCTAGAGACTTAAGTTCTATTTGTTTTTGTGATGCTTGGGGCCGAGCTACCCCCCCGTCTTGTGTAACTCCTCATATTTCTACAAAAAGAAAAAAAAAAAGAATTTGGGAGAGGGTGGACGATGCGAACTCCACACGCCAAAAACAAAAACAAAGTATGCTGAAGTAAAAAAAAAAAAAAAAAAAATCTCTAATAAATCATTCAATTCAAAAATTTTGTCAGGTCTAAACTCCATCAGTTTCAAATGAATCTAGAAGAGGGTGGACGATGAAAACTCCACATGCCAAAACGAAAACAAAGTATGTTGAAGTAAAAAATTCTCTAATAAATCATTCAATTCAAAATTTTTGCCAGGTCTGAACTCCATTAGTTTCAAATGAATCTGGGAGAGGGTGGACAATGAAAACTCCACACGCCAAAACAAAAACAAAGTACGCTGAAGTCAAAAATTTTCTAATAAATCATTCAATTCAACACCCAGTAAAAAAGAAGACAGAGAAACGAAGACCCCAACAAAGACAATAATAAAGGGGTAAGCATTCAGTTTATTCGGGTTTTTAATTAATAAATCAAAATTTTTAAAACCGAAATAAAAAAATGAAAATTGAACCAAAGCTGATTATAATAAAACCGAAATAATCGAACCAAAATTTTTGGTTCTTTCGGTTAAAAACTGAATCTAATATATTTATATATATATATATAATATTATATATTATAACCTATAATATATATATATATATATATATATTATAATATCTATTATGAAATTTGATTTCATTATAATACATTATATATAACATATTAATATATAAATATATAGCACATTATATATTAAATATTATATATTTCATATTATATATTATACATTATATAATGAATTTTAGTTAATTCGGTTTTTTCGGTTAGCCAAATTTCTAAATCTAAAAACCGACACCGAAATTTTCAATTGGGTAATTCAGTTTTAACCGAATAATGTTCACCCCTAGACAATAACATATGAAGACTTCAATTAAATAAAGGGTAAAATACAAAAACCTCCTCTAAGGTTTCTGACAATCATAAAAACTTCCCCTATAGTTTCATTTTAACAAATACCTCCCCTAAACTTTTGAGAAACTCAACGAAAACCTCCTTTCTGTCACCTTCCCAAACAGGAAACATTAGATTGATGCACTAGTTTTTTTCCAAATACCCATTCTACCCTTTTATAAATTATTTTACATACAAAATTACTTATATAACCCAGTTTTAACTCAAAAAAAAGTTAAAAGATGATCATTAAATGAGGTTTTTGTCAAATTAAAATAGGGTTATTTTAGTAATTTTGTATGTAAAATAATTTATAAAATGGTAGAATGGGATTTTGGAAAAAGTGGGTGCATCAGTTTAACGTTTTCCGTCTAGGAAGGTGACGGAAGGGAGGTTTTTGTCGAGTTTCTCAAAAGTTCAGGGAGGTATTTGTTAAAATGAAACTATAGGGAAAAGTTTTTATGATTGTCAGAAACTTCAGGGGAGGTTTTTGTATTTTACCCTTAAATAAATTAATGAACAAAAAAATGGATTTCCAGTCAAAACGTAGAAAAAAAGGATGTTGATAGAGATTTGAGAACAAGTCAAAAATTTGAGCTCTTTCTCCTTGATGATTTCTTTGCTTCTTCCTCTCTCTCTTCCAAGTTCCATGTAACTCACAAAAGAATCATAGACATAAGGTTTAGTGTTCATTTGGTTTGCAGTTGGAATTGAAAATGAAATCACTTGGAGTGAGAATTGGAATTAGAATGATCCATTCCCATAATTTGTTTGGTTTAGACAGGAATAGGAATGGAATTTTCTTTTGGTAAAAGCATCATCTATATTAAAAAGGCTAAGAGTCTAAGACCTAAGAAAACTATACAAGAGGCAAACTCAAGGATTCACCAGATCCTTAGCCGCCCATTGCTGGATCCAAAGAGGACAATTGAAAACAAAGGACCTGAACTTGCAATCCCTTTTTTGCCAACTCATGGGCAGCCCTGAATTTACAAATTTGAAATGCACAGGCTGGGAAAAGATATCATCTCTAGCTACTTCTGCATTACCAGCACCTAAAGCAGAGACCAAATTGAGGTAGTTGCTTTGTACAAAAATGCTAGAATGTTGGAGGTCCCAAGCCAAGTCCAAACCTTTCAGCATAGAAAAAGCCTCCACTTGGATGAGCGAGTGGGCTTTAAGATCACCAAAAGAAGTTGCAATAACTTTTCAAGTGAAGTCCTGAGCTACCACTCCAAAACTAGCAGCACTAGAAGCCAAAAAATACTCCCATCAACATTAAGCTTGATCCAACCTAGGGAGGGAGGATTCCAAAAAACTATTTGAGTTATAGGGTTAGGGGCTTGCAAAGAAGGTTTGAAATCCTTAGAATCTGTAAGAATGGGATTTCATTCCTAAGGGAGCCGATGGGAATGACCATTCCCTCATATGGGGGAATGCCATTTCAATAGGAATGGAAATGGGATTCCAATTCCGCCCAACCAAACAATTTGAATCAGAACAGTCCATTCCAATTCTGATTCTAGACCTCTATTCCCACGAACCAAACATGGTTTTAGGCTCTACCATCTATTCAGCTTAGGGAAGGCAATTTCACCCTATAGTGTGGGTACCTACCCCGATAGTTTTTTTTTTTTGTGCTTAAAAGACAGATTTTAGGGTGGGACGGGTTTGGGGATTCTACAACCTATATGGGTAAGGTATTAAGCTAAACCCAACCCTCCCCACCCTGTATATTGTTAGAAAGCATATGAACTTTATGTATTAGGTGTTAAATTTAATAATATTTGTGTGAAGGATAAATGATAGTTTGTATGTATCGTACATGTCTTAATCAAATAATTGAAGTTTTTTATGTTTGTTCATGTTATTTTACTTATTTAATAGTTATATATAACAAGAAATAACAAAAAAATAGATGTGTTTTTTAAACCCAACCTACCTTACCCTTGACTATAGGGATGGTAGGGTCAAGGTGGGTTTTGCATTTTCATGCATAGAGAGGGTTTGGATTCTCAAAATCCAGCCTTGCTATGAATTTTGGGGCCAGTATGGGTTGGGAAGTTTAAGGAGGAGGATAGGGTTTAGAATTTACAAAACCCTTCTTGAACCCGTGCATTGCCATCCCTAAGCCTTACTTGATTTTTTTGACTTAGGCTAAGTTATTCTTGTTGTTGCTGCTCTGTGATGCCCAATTAGCAAATGTGCTTTGATTGTGTTAGGAATGGTTTCCTTAATGATTTGGTCTCACTACTAATCGAGCATGTTAGAGTTGGTTGAGTAAGGGTGGCTTAGTCTTTTCGTTCTATTTTAAATTATGTGATGATGTGGCAATTCTGTTTTGTCCTTTTTTTTTAATTTACTTGTCCCATACTTAATAGGGGTATATTTGACCTTGTACCCTAATTCTAATATAATAAAGATTATGGTCGACTAGGACTAGTTTGACAACTTCTTCTTCTTCTCCTTCTTCTTCTTCTTCTTCTTCTTCTTCTTCTCTCTCTCTCTCTCTCTCTATCTCTCTATCTCTCTCTGACAGGACTTACCTGAACCATTGAAACATGGTATCAGAGCACTAAATACAGGAGAAGGTTGCAATTTCAAGATCCTGGACCTGCGATCTTTCCTTTTCTTCTTTTCTTCTTTTTTCTATGCTACAATCTGAAGTGCACAAGTAGAAGGCTGCGACAAATTTTTTTGGTAATCCAGGATTGCCACAATCTTCATTACAAGTGTTAGGAAGGTACGACAACCCTAGGTTAGTAGTTCTAATATTATTGTCACCATGAGTGACAGCCCTAATGGTCGTGTGGTGGTGTTCCAGGCCCTCTACTGAGTAGTTTCAAGAGGGTTCTTGGTGATTGTTGAGTAACATCTATGGTGGTTGGTTATCAGTAGTGGTGTGAAGAAAACAATTTTTTTGCTGAAAGAGATGGGCGAACGTGTGTAAATGGTGGTTTACATCAAGTTTTTCTTTCTTTCATTGTGCCTGGTTGAGAGATTATTGAAGGTGATGTGGAGACTGCTGCAATGTTGACTTAACAATAATATTTTTTTGGTGGTTGATAATTCAGAATTAGAAATTGTATTGGGGAACACAATGGTAGCAACTGGAGATGGTGGTGGTGATCAGAAATCTGGTGTGATGATTTCCTCAAACTATCTAGGTGTGCAAATGACATCAATTAAACATAATGTTGAAAATTATGTACCATGAGCCAAGTCAGTAAAGGTTTTTCTCAAGGCTAAGAAGAAGGTGAAACATGTAAAGGAGGATAAACCATCAGTTGAATCCCCAGGGCTTGATGATTGGAAACAAGAAGATGCCCAAATCATGGCATGATTGTAGAACAATATGGAACCTAAGATAAGTGTCAACTTTATGTTCTTAGATACAACCAATGAAATATGGGAACATGCTAAGAAACTTTATTCTAGATAGGATAATATTAAGAAAGTATATCAGCTCTATCAAGAGTATTTCAATTTATAGCAAGGAAATCAAACTTTAGAAGAGTATTATGCCAGTATGAGGAACCTTAGAAATGAACTCAACGTTTACCATCCCCTAATTCCAGATGTTAAAATTCAGCAACAACAAAGGGAACAATTGGATGTAAATAGGTTCTTAGTGGGGTTAAAATCAAAATATGAACCGGTTAGAGCACAAATATTGGGAGGTTATTCTCTTTCTACACTTGAAAAGGTATTTGCTTGATTTCATAGGATTTCATTGAGACCCATAGAGAATACCACAACATCTGACAGATCAATGTTTGTCGTAGCAAAAGGATGTGGACGTGATAATAAAGGGGGAGGACATGCATTTCGAGGAGGCCGTGGTAGTCTCATGTTTGGTCGTGGTGGTGGAAGTGGTGGAAGTTATGACTCAGGGGGAGGTCGTAGTAGAGGAAGAGAGAACACTATTAGAAAGTGTTCCCTTTGCCATGTAAGCCGATTTTGAGTTTCTTTGATATTGATTTTCAAAAGTGCTGATTATTTTTGTATTGGAGTTATTATTATTCAATGCCATGTTGGATGCCATGTCATCCTCAAAAAAATTGGAATCAAATAGAAATAAGAAAATCACCCAAAATGATGATCTCTGAGAAGGACAGATTTCAAGAATCGATTTTTGGTGGATTTCCTAAAAAATCACTAAATTTGGCCAATCAAACTGAAATTTCAATGCCAATTCAATAAACCATGATCACCTTAGTTTTTCTTGATAATTGAACAAACATGCCACAACACTTGACAGTTGACACAGTTGAAGATTGGAAACTGGACCAACAACAACTGTGGGATAACATAATGGAACTTCGGTGCTGACAGCCATTTGATCTCTCTCTCTCTCTCCATTCAATCTGACTTTTCATTAACATGTGAGCATTGCTTGACTTCTCCTGAAAAAAGGGCTCTATAGGCTTCAATTTTGATTCAGGCAATGTCAATCTCTCAAACGATTACTGCTTTGGCTCTCCTGGGATATTCCACATATAAGTCTTTGAAATGGGTATGGTCAGTGTTGAGCTGTTGGATTATGAGTTTTTTTTTTTTTTTTTGCAAATTCAAATGTTACCGTTCTGAAAATTTGAAGGAGAATGAAGGGTAAGATAGTCTTTTCCATTGTATGTGCACGCACGGTGAGTCCGTGATGCTAACATTTGTTTTATCCAAAATACCCAATGCAGGGCCCACACGACTTGCGTGTTTCAAGTGTTTGCGCTACGTCTAGAAGCTAACCGTGGTGCTAGCATTCCTCGCTGAATAGATATGTTTTTGATATTTTGCAAGGATCAGATGGCCAAAACTCTTCTAACCAGACTGTTTTTGTTGATGGGACCGTTTTAGTCGGTTCTGATCGTGCCACGTGTCGAGTTCTGGGCCCAGACCCAAGAAGTTCCCAAGTCCAAAAACCGATCTCACTTCGCCTGCGAAATGGTCTACGTCTTTCTCTTCCCTCCCTCCCTCTCTCTTTCTGCTCTGAAACGACGTGGCTGAAACCCGGTATCTCACCTCTCTCTCTCTCTCTCTGTGCCTTCGCCTATCTCTCTATTTGTTGCTTCTGGTTATGTTTGAGATTTGTTAGGAAGATCTGTAAAGATGAACACTGTTTTCATTTCGATGTTAATTTATACTCAAATCTGTTAGGATTTAGGATCAGATCAGAAAATATGAAAATTAAGTTTTTTTTTCTGTATTAATTTAGTCTCAGTGTGCTCTGTTAGATTTTGCAGCCCTTATTTGGAAATCGATATAGTTTTGATTGTATATGGTTGGCATTTGAAGGTTAAGCTGTGATTCGTGTTGAGGTGACTGGGGTTTATTGGGTAGAAATGGACAAGGAAACTGTTGATTCATCGTCTGCACCTCCTGCTAAGGCTCCTGATGTGCAGCCACCTGTAGCTTCTGCACAAGATAACTCTGCCCGTGATACGCCGCCCTTACTATCTGCTTCTGCCATATCTTCATGGGCCAGAAGTTTCAGTCTTAGAATTCCAAAGACCTCGGTTTCGGGGCAAGAGGAGTCGCATACTTCAAGTTCCGCCAAGGCAACGCTTGCGCGTTTTACCAGTGGACTGGGACTGCGGTTATCCCCGAAAGCTCCTGTGGCAGATGAGAATGCTGAGGGTGTTTCCACGGCTCCTCAGACTGGTGTTCTTGAATCATTGACGAAGGGGTTGGTTGATTCGTCAAGGAGTGCAGTTAAGGCTGTGCAGGTCAAGGCTCGACACATTGTGTCTCAAAACAAACGAAGATACCAGGTAGCCTACTGCTTAATTTTTCTTTATGATTGGTGGAGGTGTCTTTTCTTTTTTTTTTTTTTTTTTTTTTTTTTTTTTTAATTTGGTTTTCTTCATACTCTATTGGAATTTGATGTATAAGTATGACCAGTGAATTTATATTTGTTAATACTTGGATTGACTGTGGCAAACAATAAATTGCTTTCTTATATTTCTTTTGCATATTTATCGAGTGTTTAAATATTCCCATTACAGTAGCTGATGCTAGTTTTTCTGATTTATTATCTACTAGGACAAACTTCTGATGTAAGACCAAATTTCAATTTATCTGCACTTTCTATATACATCTTGAGGCACATGTCTAGTCTAGGAGTTTCTAGTAATTAAGCCCAGCAATTGTAATGCATGCAAAGTATAATACGTTCTACAATTTCTCTGTCAAGCTCTGTTTAAGCATTTAGGTGCATCATTTTGTAAATCTTGTATGCACAGACACAACGATAGTTTTTTTTTTTTTTTTTTTTGTGCCAGAGAAGATCTGTTTAATGGAGATGAAGAATAAGGGTAACTGGATCTTTTGTTTCTTGACTATAACTTCAAGTTTAATTGGTATTTGGTAATACTCCAGTTTAACAGGATGGAAAACTTTTACTCATAAATATATGCTTTTACCTTACTATGTTGTGTAGAATGTCTTTTTTACACTATTAGGAAGTGCTAATATCCTTTGTCAGTATTCAAATCCTAATCCTAGTTTGCTAAATTTTTATGGTTTCCCCTGTAGAAATTTCAGAATATAGTTACAAACTTGAAACTCCACTTTTTTTAAACCTATTTCATACCTACTTATCAAAAAAAAAAAAAAAACCTGGTTCATACCTAATTAGACCCTACATTTCAAGATCAGTTTTGACCCTATTTCATGCCGACTTAGTTCCACTCTTCATCCAAACATTAAAACATCATTATTTTCTCCACCTTCCCCATTCAGTCTTACATCTTTACTAAATGTCATATATTGAGAGAATTGGGAGATTTTCTGTATCTCACTGATATTGCAAAACATGGTTCCGAGTGCTCAAACTCTTCTTAGTTTCTGCTGTCCCTGCTCAAGATATTACTGTCCTGGATTTTCTCATTGTTTGATGTTATGATATAAGCAAAACTTCTATACCTGGTTTCAGGAAGGAGGATTCGATTTGGATATGACTTATATCACAGAGAATATTATTGCAATGGGGTTTCCTGCTGGGGACATGAGTTCTGGATTTTTTGGATATGTTGAGGTAAACAGTTAATGTTTTCCACTTGAAGTTTAGTTGGTTGAGTTTCACATGACCTTTATGAGGCTAGGTGAGAAATGTTAATGCAGGGATTCTACCGAAACCACATGGAAGAAGTGATCAAGTTCTTTGAAACTCATCACAAGGTAATGATAATCTATTTACTTGTATCATATGAGAATTACTTATCTGTTAATTTACTTACTAGATTTTGTTCTTTTCTTGCCAACCAACCTTTTCTTCATAGGGAAAATACAAAGTATACAATCTTTGTTCAGAGAGGTTGTATGATGCATCACTATTTGAGGGGAAGGTATGTGCCTCTTCTCTTTATTTGCTCTCCTGATTCTTGTTATAGTGTACAGGTAAAACTTTAGTGGATACCCACTGCATGGAGAAAATATCATAAGCTTCATCTTTCTTTTTGCACTTTTCTAATAAAAAAAATCTTCCTTTTTTCTTTATATTGAAAAAAAAAACTCGACAACCAGGAAACCCATAAATAGTATCTATTTTATTGAAACATAGGGTTTTCTACTTCTTGTATAGCAGTTGATTGGCTCAAATTTTCCTCCTTGTTCCTACTTTTTCTTTTCTGTTATCTCTCCTATTGTTAATCGATCCTACGTTTTCTATACTTGTTTTCTTATTGGTAACTTGAAAATGTATTCCTTTAAGTGGAAAATTTTATATTTACAATGGAAATGTGCCTAGCACCCCACTGAAAACAGATCAGCATTTGCTGTCCTTAAGACTTTGGTATATGTATTTGTAACAGTCCAACCCCTTGGTTTATAACCCCATCTCTCCCCAACCTCCACCCTGAAATACACTAATTATGAGTGTGCTGTCAAGTTTTTTTCCTCTTGAAAATTCCAGCTGATGTGGTGCATAGGATGGAGAAACTTCAAAAAGATTTCCTTTGGGGTGGAGATGGGAGATGGGAGAGGGAATAAATTTTATTAGGTGAATTGGATTGAGGTTTGTAGACCAAAGGAGTTTATAGGATTGGGTTAAGGAGGGTAAGACCTTTTAAAAGGTTTGGTGTAGAGAAAGAGAGGGACACACACTGGAGAAGGGGTGATTTTGTTGGTAAATATGGGGTGGTTAGATTGAGTGGGAACCTAGGGAAGTGTCTTTTTATCATTTTTGATCGGTGGGAGGTGTCTTCCGCATATGGGGTATGTGTCTGGAAAGAAATTATGTTGTTCCATCAAGACCTTCAAGAATCTTAGAAGTTTTTGGGGAATGGTGCAGTAGAGTGAAGTGGGAGGTTTTGTGACCTCTATCCAAGGTTATATAGGCTTAACCCACAATATACAGATTCATCAATGCTACAAATTGAGAGGAAATCAGTTGGTGTGGTGCCTGAAGTTTAGGAGACTATTATTGGATAGTGTATCATGCTGTTGAGCAATATAGAGAAGTTAGGGTTTCAATATCAGAGAGAGAGACTTTTTTTTCTGCAATCACAAGAAACCAGATAGCATCTTCCTCTATTAAGGATATTTAGGGTAACCCTATCCCTCAAGGGTGGAGGCTTTTGCTTGGATAGTGGCAATGGATGGTATATTGACAGAAAATCATTTAAAAATTAGAGGATTTAGCATGGCTAGCATATGCTATATGAGTCTTAAAGAATAATAGAATGTGAGACATCTGTTTCTGTTTTTATCTTAAAAGTGGTTTTTCTTTACTTGAAATATGGAAAGGTGCTCTAGATAAACAGACAGAACAACTAACAGACTTTCTGATACTTGGATAGATGCTTTTTTTTTTTTTTGGTGCATAGGGCTACACAACAGGGGATAAGGCTGTTACAGGGTGGGAAGATCAGCGAACACCCTTGCTGATATTTTGGCAAAACAAGGGACAAATAGGGAAACACAGTTCTGGGATAAACTGTAATCTTGTAGTAGCACTCGTGTACTCCTTGTTATAGTTTTTATAGTTTCTGTTGTTTGGGTTTCCTGTGTTGGAGAGGAGGCATCTCGCACCTTCCCAAGGGTCTGTATTTTCCTATTGATTTTAATGAAATGTGATATTATTTATCAAAAAAAAAAAAAAAACAGGGGACAAGACTTGGATGGTGATGGGGCTACAAAGTCGGGGTAGCCCTTCCTCCAAACCCATAAGCCCCCAACCTGGTGAATGTGGGATTTGATCCCATCTATGCTACAGACTAGAGAGCAGCGAACTGACCAAGTGAGCCAGATGGCACCTTCAGATAGATACATAAAACAACAGTTATAGCTTCTTGGAGATAGAAACTCATATTATGTGCTAAAGAATTAAATATGACTATCTTTTATCATTTTGTAGTGCTGTTAATAATTGAAAAAGATTATATCTTTCTGGGGTTGCTTTCTTGTGCTGATCAGTCTATTACAAAAAAAAATCACATCAGTCTTTTCCTATTTTTGAAGTCTTTCGTATTTCCAGGTTGCATGCTTTCCATTTGATGATCATAATTGCCCCCCCATTCAACTCATCGTATCATTTTGCCAAAGTGCATACTCATGGTTGAAGGAAGACATTGAGAATGTGGTCGTTGTTCACTGTAAAGCTGGCATGGCCAGGACTGGGCTAATGATTTCTAGCCTTCTTCTATTTCTGAAGGTGTGTTATGTTCCATTGCTCCTATTATCTGGCATCAGGGGAATTATGTTACTTTTATTGGCCATGTTGCTTTTTAATTTTTATTGGTCTGACAGTAGTGTTACCATATCTGCCTTTCTACTAGTTCTTCCCAACTGCTGAGGAGTCCATTGACTATTACAACAAAAAAAGATGTGTGGATGGGAAGGGGCTAGTGCTTCCAAGCCAGATTGTAAGTCAAATTCTGCTATATGATAATACATATTTCAATCAAAGGATGCCTTCCACATCTATCTGATAAATAATTTCCTCTGTTAACAGAGATATGTCAAGTATTTTGAGCGCATCTTAACATACTTCAATGGGGAAAACCAGCCTGGGCGTAGGTATTAATCATCTCTGAAACTGCGTGGTGTTCAATCTTCACACGATAATCGACTATGTTTTCTGCAGGTGCATGCTTAGGGGATTTCGACTTCACAAGTGTCCTTACTGGATTAGGCCCTCAATTACTGTCTCTGATCATAATGGTATAATGTTGTCTTCTTTTATTGTTGTCTTTATTCTAATGGTTACACACAGTGCTGTTGCCTATGTTTTTCTATCCTTTTTTAGGCTTTAACATACTTTCTTTTTATTGGAAATGGTAAATTTCATTGAATTAGTAAAGGAATACAATGCCAATCCTCACAGCATGAGTGTTGACCCCATATTTTCTCCCAAAAGTTACATTACATCCCAAAAATGATTTTCCCTTTAAGTTCCTTGTTTTGCCAAAGTATCAGCCACACTGTTGGCTGACCTCCTTGTCCAAATAATGATTACTCCCGTTTCCCTTGCTAAACAATAAATCTCCCTCATTTGCTGTCTAAAAGTCCATGCCCCCAGTAGGTTTTAACATACTTCGATGGCTAACTCTATGTATTTACAGCCACCATTATATATGCATCAACTACCAAATTTTTTTCTTGTTGTATATCTGTCTTCAAAGATTTTCTATTCCTTTCTTCCATGCCCCCAACATACAACAAAAGGGATAATACTAAAATTTTCAGCTTTTTGTTTCCTAATATTTTTCTCCAGATGTGAAGGAACTACTCTTTGCTTAAATGCTATGTAGAACTCCTACATTAATTCTAAAAAGTGCATTTGCTGAATAAGAGGATAAGGTTTTCCTCTTTCCTCTTGTACATTACTCATGTATTTGGCAAATGAAATCCCCTTTTATCTCTTATTTTCAAGTGATCTAATGTTAAAATACTATCCATATCCACTAACCAAACAAAAGTTCAGCCCTTGGAGGGATGGGGTTGCCCTAAAGCCTGTATACATTGTCCCTTTGTCTTAAATTTCTTATCAATGTCCCATGAAAAGTCTTTACTGAAGGCATAACCATCAAGATCATACATTGGCTGAAATATTTGAATCTTTTCAAGAACTTTTCTTTAGATGACATTTTTAGAGGTCGGAGTGCCGTAACGACTTCCTCTTCCTCATCTCCCTTTGTTCAAGAAAGGTGATCCCCACCTCTACCTTGTAGGGTGAAATTGAACTTTGATGGAAGATACCACACTACTTGATCACCTCTTTACTCAAAACATGAATTGGCTTTCAGAATATTGGAAGATACCAGGCTGTACATGGGATTTTTGGTCATTTTTTGAACATAATGGTAAAAACGTTATTAAGAAAAATCGAAAACAGGAATAATGAGCTTTGTGGCCTTGGCAAAAATAAATGGTCCCCCAAGATATACTACTAGTACACACACTTGTCCAAACCTTCAAAGAAACAGGAATATTGGGCTTTCTTGTCTTTCTTGATTGGATGCAACTGTGATGGTGGGAAATGGGAAAGATATTTTGTTGATGCTGGTGGGATGGAGTGCAATCATCCTCGTAACTTTTGGTGGAATAGAACTCATTGTGAATTAGTTTTGGTTCATCGATGCCAATGGAACGGAAACCATGAGTCATTACTTGAGAAGCTACACTGAATCAGCATTGTCTCACATCAGTTTTCATTTCAAACTACTTGGACGAAAAAAAAAACTGCATTTATCTTGTATTGTGGCTTTAGAAATAGGAAGATGCCAATAGAGATATTGTTTATTCACCAATTAACCATCTTAGTTTGAGATTGTGGCTTTCAGTCCTTGTTTGATGCTGAAGTCATTTTGTTCCTGTGGTTCATGAACTATTGGAAATTGTGAAGCCTGATGGTGTCATTTAATTATTTATTTATTTATGGCAGGAGAACTTTAGATGATGTCTGGAAAAAAGTTTTTGTTTGAAATGTGTTTTTCTCATTGATTATTGCAAATTGAGTCTTGGTGGCATATCTTTTATTATGACTTCTATTTGTGTCAAATATATGTTGGATGTAACTTAACTATTTAATGCCTGCTTTTTGATTTCCCTTTATTGTAAAATCTATATGGCAGAATTTATGCCATTTTTAATTCCTCAAAAAAATTGTCATTTTTGGTGGATACACTGAATATTTTCATTGTATAGTTGAAAAACCTGTATAGCAAAGAATATACTATAGCATAAATTGGTTATTGTTTTATGTTTATGTATGCACATGTGTTTTGAGATTCGACAATGATATTTCTCTTTATGCACAGGAGTTCTATTCTCTACCAAAAAGCACCCAAGAACTAAGGATCTGATGGTAGGCTTTTACCTGAAATTTCATTTTCTCCTTTGGATCATTGTCAAATTATGGACGTTACCTTAACATCCTTGGACTTTAATATAATACTGTTGACTAGTAGTTGAAACCTGTATGGTCCTCGTACTTATTTCCATGTATTTGTTCTTTTTCAGCCAGAAGATTTTTGGTTTAATGCACCAAAGAAAGGGATCATAGTCTTTGCTCTACCAGGGGAGACTGGTCTGACTGAAGTGTCTGGGGACTTCAAAATTCATTTTCATGACCGCCAAGGAGATTTCTATTGGTATGTGAATTGTAAGCACGTTAGCATTCATCTATATCCATATTTCCTGAAACTTTTATCAAATATAGAGTACAGAAGGGGCCATTGGCTGGTATAATGGTTAAACCTCAAGATGACAAGCATGAGAATAAGAGTGGAATCTGCAAGAAGCCACTTCTTGCAAAAAGAAAAAAAAGGAAAAAAAGCAAAAAAGGCCAAAGGTTTGGTCTTTACGCAGTCCATCTCTCCCAACACCCCACATAGCTAGGAAGAAAATTGGGCAATGGCTTTTTACAGGAATAAAGAGACATAATGTAATATAAAGAGAGTTAGACTGGATACGCTATTCTCCCCCCATAGTATCCTGATTAATTTATTGAGTATTCATCTTTTTGGTATTTTGTCCTTTTCCAACAATCTTCTTAATAATCTGTGGCATACTGTCCAACTTAAAAGAGTCTCCTATAGTTTAACCTGTAATCCTAGTTAACCCCCCCCCCAAAAAAAAAGACTGTAATCCTGGTAAAGATTGGGAAAAGTAAATAGATAAAGCATATAAGCATTTTTTTTTACCTTTTTTTCTGGTAAATCTCTAATTTTAATATTCTTTTTCTTCAACTGTGGAGACTTTAATGTTAATAACTTTGAAGGATTGTGCAGTATCTTATTATCATTAGTCTTAAATTTTCACCTTATTCTTTGGAGTTGCAAGTCTTGATTTTCTCTCTCAAATTGTAACTAACGTCTCTATTTTTCCTGTTTCTTGCTTCCAGTTGGTTGAATACAACAATGACAGAAAACCGGAAAATCTTGAACACTTCTGACCTTGATGGGTTTGACAAGGTAAACAGCAGTAGATATATTTTAAGGCGGGAAAGATATTTGGGGAGTGGTTTTTCTGATACAAGTTCTCTCCCTTTCTCCTCCCTTGTTTTCTGGTTGTTTCTGTATGTCATTTGGCTATTCACGGGATCTGTACCATGCAGAGGAAATTGCCTTCGCCTGGGTTCCAGGTTGAGGTTGTGATAATAGACTACAATGGCACAATTCCTACAAAGCCAAGAACTGAAAGTGCAAGCAGGAAATCTGATGCAAGCCCAGGGACAGGTCCTGTCCCAAGTGATGGAGGTGCAGCAACTCCCAGCGCAAATAAAGACTCTGGAAGTCCAGATAAAGATGATGTATTTTCAGACAGTGAAGGAGAAGAAAGTGGATCTTCGAAGAATAGGGAAGCTCAAGAAGTTTCTGGAGTAGGACCTGCTAGTACCACTGCCGGAGGTCCCCAGACCGGCACCACTCAAGAACAAGTAGCAGCTTTAACTCATGGGACTGAAAAGTTTTCATTAAGAAGCGAAGGACCCACACAGCAACCATCTGCAAATGAATCGAACACTGATAGTGACAGTAGGTCTGGCTTGAGCGTTGACATTCCAAAGGACTCAACAACCTCCAATGATTTCAAGGCTATTGCAGCTGATGCTTCTGTCTTTTCTTTCGGAGACGATGAAGACTATGAAAGTGAATGAACCAGGAGTGTCATTTGACAGCAGAGATGCTCGCAAAAGAATTTGTACAGAAAATTATTTGTAAGGATCAAACAGGCATCTTCAGATGTCCAAGTGAATATCTGCGTGTATTTGTTCATTCTTAATATTGGTTGTGTATTGGGTCGGTCCCATTAGTTGGCAGATTCTCTGCTGTCTTGGTACAAGAATTTGATTTCATTTAATAGCCCCCCTCCTTTGCAATGCTAAAGTTGTCCTTGTAGCAAATACATTTTTCTTTTCTTTTCTTTTCTTTTTTTTTTGAAATTTCTAGAGAACAAGGTCTCTCCCAAAAGATTTAATTTCATAAACTCAATCATATCAATAGGTTTAATCCAGAAGGAGACCTCAACTTGACTTTTGCAGATTTAGAATGAACAACAAAAGCATGACCTCTGGAGCACATCAAGGCATCTCAAAATTTACACAGATGGCTCTTACATAGAAACAAGGGGTAAGGCTACCTTTGATTTTGTGTTGCATGCTCCAAATGATAGTATCTTATATGCTACAACAGATAAATGTGTTGTGGCAAATAGCCAATAAGGAGAACTCAAGGTAATGATTGAGGCCGTAATTGTTGTTAAAAGGCTGGAACACTAGAAAGTGGCACTACAAGAAAATCAGTTTTTAGTGACAAATGAAAACGTCATTATAGATAAGAAATTTGTCACTAAAAAGCCCGTAGTGACAAACAATCAATGAAATTATGTTTATCACTATAGGCGGCACCACTAACATATGGTGATGAATTTAAAAATCCATCACTAATTTATAACCTATAGTGACGGTTTTATATGTCACCATTATGTTTTACTTTAGTGACAAACATTTTGTATTTGTCACTAAAATATTATATAGTAATAGATATATTCGTCACTATTATATTCTGCTTTTGTGATGACCATTTTGTGTTTATCACTAAAATTTATATAGTGGCATACGGTTGTCACTATTGCTATATGTTTTAGTGACAAATATTTGTACCCGTTACCAAAATATGTAATAGAGACGAACATGTCTGTCACTATAGATAACTATATAGTGACGAATTTATTAATATCGTCACTAATATAATGGTAGTCATCAATTGCGATTGCCACTAAATCTCTATTTTCTATACTTGCCAAAATAACCTAAAATTTGTTACAAATAACCTATAATTTAATTTTAATTGGTTACAAATCTCAATTATCAAAGAAACTTGTAACTTTATTCATCTAAATTAAAATTTAAATACAAAATAACTTGTTTTTTTTTTTCTTGATAACCTTGGGAACTTTAGTCTTATAAGAAAAAAAAAAAGAAAGAATTTATTTTGATTAGTCTACATGTGTGCATACACTGTAGTCTTCAAACTTTCTTCCTCTTCTCATTTTCTCATCTTGTGCCTCAATAACATAAACACTATATAAACCTGTGGTTTTCATATAGATTTAAAAAACTTCAGGTTAAAATAATTCTACTAAAACTAGAAACTTGTGAACCATGGCAGAAGTTCATGGTTTCCATATAGATTTAATGCCAAGAAACCTGTGGTTTGTGATGCAACTACATACACCAATGGAACTAAGTGGAGGAACCAAAAGGCTCTTTTCCAACTCCTTAGGAAAACATATCTGCTGAAATACATTACAAGAGAATGACACACTAGTATAAGGTAAGGCCCTGGATGTGGGGTTTGGACTCCAACATCCATTACTAACCAAGTTCCCCATTTCAAAAACCAGGATCAATCATTTAGTGGGTCATGTATGGAAATTTTTTTTTCATCAAAAATGAAAATGAATGCATAAAGAGGAGGCAATCCAAACAATAACAATGGCATAAATTTTACTAAAGTTGATGATTAAGCACAATAGAGAACACAGTAAATAACTGGTGGCTCCCTTCATGTAACCAGCAGATATGTTTTGATCGTGAAAACGCAACTCCTTGGATTGACTAAGAAGCAACTACAAAGATATGTTTATGTCTTCTATCATAAAATTCACTTGGAAACATAAAATATCACAAAGAAATCATTCCAACACCAATGTGAAAATTCCAAATCCCACTGAAGAAATCATTCTGGTTTAAAGGACAATGGATCATTCCAACCACAAGGTGATGTCCAATTACCCATATGTTAAAAAAGATTTGAGAGACACCTTGAATGGTGTATTTCATCACTGAGCGAAAAGGAGGAATGGTGCAAGAAGGTGCAATCTCATTGTCTCTTTCACACAAGGATTGTTGGAGAAGATGGGGTCACTGTAACTTTGGAAGATAAGCTCTGAGGCACGTCTGAAGACACTATCTTTAGAACGTTATTTGCCTCCACTCAGTTTCACTGAGTTTGCTATTAGGTTACAGGCAAATTCGTTCCCAAGATACAACAAAGCCTTGGGCGAGAATCTGCAACCAGCAAAGTTGAAGAGTCTCCAGAGAAACTTTCTGTGAGACTGTAGCAGACCGGACTGAGAGAGAGAGAGAGTGAATTTCGAAATTGTGTGTTTTGGAGTCTGATTCATGTTCCTTAAATAATTTGTGAAGAGGTATGAAGAAAATTTAGAGAAGGCACCTTGAACAGTCACAATTTCAAACATTGTGACTGTTTAAAAGGTAGTTAGCAGTTGGTGACTGTTAACTTTGAATTGTGCCTCTTGATCACACCCGATCGAATCGTGACCGTTGATCTCATCAACGGTGATCAACGGTCATCAACGCACCAAAACCAGAGCCGCTCATCACGAGCCATGCGGGTGCAAGCAAAGTGCGCCTCATTGCACCGCACACACGGGTGCGCGTGCATTGCGTGGTATCGAATCCCCATACTCTCCTCTACTAATTCTAAGGAGTGTAAATCAATTCCTATTGAAATACTAAAAACAAAACTTATAATTTTCCAATGTGGGACAAGTTCAAAACTGGGTTTTTTGTAAGAGAAAAAACTGATTTTTCAATCAAGTGTGGAGATACAATTTCTCATGTAATTTACCAATCAAACCCATTGGATTTAATCTCTTATGAGATCAAAATCCAACAAGGATATATTCAAGAATGGTAATTGGCACAAATCAAATCAAATCAAATTCACACAGGCTCAGTCCTCTAGATCATAAATATGATAAAATGTTGTAGGAATAGCAGAAAAATGACTTTATATTGAATGCTTAGAAAGTAAACTCATTTAGCCAAGTTCATTGTTGGTCTCCCGTGAAAGCCACTTGAAATGTGTCAATGGGAAAAAACAGGATCAGCAAGCTCTCAAGCATGAATTTCCATAAGAACTTCTGGGCAACAATTATTAGTAGCAATAAAAGACAAGCTAAGAGGGAGATAATATTCTCAAGCCTGATAAAATCACAATCCAAGAACAAGCCTACGGATGGAAAACAAAATGAACTACCAATCTCAATCTCAAGTGCCTATATATTTTGTGCAAGTCCCATTTGAGTAAAGGCTCTATGGGCATCAACTAATCATGTTAATGAGACGTATCATGCGATCAGACTTGTCTGATCAGGTATTTTAACATTTTGAAAGCCCCTAGGGTCCCATTCTGAGCTATGTGCTCAATGTTTTCAATGGCATATTTATCCTTGTAGTCTAATCTAAAGTGTTTTCAAAACTTTAGAGGCAAAAATGTGCTAAAAGATTATTCTCGAGCAAAGGGTTTCAGTATTAATCATTATTAGGACATTAGACCTAGTGGGTGTTGGGAGCGTTTTGTTTACAGCAGATCCCTGCCTAAGTCTGCTAGCGCGTTCTTGGTTGCCATAATGAGAGCGCTCTCGTATAATCACCACCCACCGACAAAAACAAGGGTAGGGTGGTAGCTCTCGTCTCTCGAGTTTCTAAAATCCATTGTCCTGTACTCCATGGACGGACGGACGGACAGCCCACTCCACAGAACTGTTAATGCTGCTATAGCTGTTGCCTCGCAACTGACAACTCTCAAGTACCATACTGATCCTCGTGACACGCGCGTAGACTCCCATCAATAACTATTCAAACTCCCTTCCCGCCTGAGAGATCCCTCCCACCTCCTTCACAGTTCACAGAATCACAGGGGTCAATCCTCAATAATTTGAAAAGTTCAACGACAAACCACAACACGACAATTCCCTTTACTTAACGTTGGCCCCACTTTCAATAACTAAAACTCACACTTCCCTATGCCATTCAAATTTGAATTCCAATCTCTCTCTCTCTCTCTCTCTCTCTCTCTCTCTGAAATCTGAATCTGTGTGATATCTTCTAATGCAGTTATAGAACTTCAGACAATCTTTGCCATTGACCCCAGCAGAAACCAAAATCTAACAACATCCCAAGAAGGCAAGAATCCAGCCCTTCCAGTAGCTTTCGTCTCCGGTCCATAACAATTAACAACCCCTTCAGAACCTCTCTCAGCCCAAACTTCTCTTGCTCTGCCATGACTGGTTTTAAGAAATCTTCATTTCCCCGCCAATCTTCATACAATTCGCTCTATGTCAATCCCCTCAATGAAATCAAGCACACCCGGAGCAGTAGTGAAGGGGACCGCAGCAATGGTGGGGTGCTCTGCCATAAGATAAACCAGAATCTGGATAGCCCCTCACATGACAAGGAAAATGCCACACCCAACAAGGAGAATGTTGTGCCCAATGTCTCCAACGGCAAAGAGAATTCAGCAACGGAGAAGGGGGGTTTTCTTAATAAGGGTAAACAGTTGCTTGATGGGAGAACTCCTCCTTCATTGGGACCCAAGAACAGGATCTTGAGGCCATCTTCCCTTCAGCTATGCATGCAATTGAACGAGCCTGATACGACATTTGGGTTGAAGATCTGGGACCCATTAGAGTCTGATAAATCCAACTCGTCAAACATGTGGGACTATTCAGATTCGGAAGCTGCACCTGCTTCTTCTTGGTCTACTCTGCCTAATAGGTTAGATACCCTCTTATGGATTTGCTCTGTACGTTATTAGTTCTTATTTTTTCTGTTGAATGGAAATTAGGCTTGTGATTAATGCGGTTGTGGTGGCACTTTCAGGTCTTTGTTGTGTAGGCCTTTGCCTTTGGACGTAGGGAGGTGCACTTGTGTTATAGTGAAGGAAGCCTCAGTAGAGGGATTGGATGGGGGAACTCTCTATTCACTCTATACCAATGTGAGATCTCTGCGACCTCAATTTTTTTTCTGCAATTCTGGCTTTAAATATAATTCCTTTTTAACTAAGGAAATTTTCTGTAGAACCCAATTTGACTCTAGAAGCTCACACTACTAGGCTGTTTCTCTTTAAAACTTGGAAAACAGGAGGGTCGCGGAAGACAGGATCGAAAACTAGCTGTGGCTCACCATCGACGGCGAAATGGACGGTCTGAATTCACAATAGCTCAGAATACAAAGGGGATATTGTGTAGATCAGATGAGACTTTCTTAGGGACTGTTACAGCTAACCTCATGGGATCAAAATATCAAATATTAGGCCAGGTTCATTTTACTTCCTGTTCCTCGTGTGCGTTGAGTGTAGAATAAAGTTCATCTATGTCATTGCAAATGTTCTTTCTTTTAACCTGAAAAACTAAGGAGAGATGGCCTGTCTCTAAATTTCAAGATTACCCATTTGATTGCAGGGTAAGCCGGTTGATTCACTGCAGAAACAGTCTAAGTTATTGCTTGCAGTAGTAGCGTAAGCCAATCTCAATTTTTTCTTCTTTCTTTCATTTTTCTGTCTGTGCTCCTTTACTACAAAAACATAAAAGAATTTTTTCAATGGAAGCTTTACTTATTAGTACTTGCTCTGGTTTTGACAGATATACGCCTACAGTAACCACCTTAACAGGAAGTTACAGAAGCATGAGAGCATGGATACCCAAGCACCAGTCCATGCAATTAAAGAACACTTCTCAGGTATGAGCATAGAGAAGTAGAAAAATGAGACTAATTCTAGATGTTTGGCATTGTGGAATTTATCTGTGGTTGCTTTTAAGTATAACCAACAGTGCAATACATGCCAGATCCTTTAACATTTGTTTGGTAAAGATATAGGCTGACTAGGCATTTAAAGTGTTAAAGGTGTTTGGTGAGACAACTCAGGAGTCAGAAAAGTGGTTTTCTTTTCATTTTTTCAATGTGCACATCATATGCCTTCCCAATCTAATGTTTTGTTGGCTTTTATGCATAAGCAGGTATGAACAGACCCAATTTTTGCCCAATTATGCTAAAATTCTGATGCGGCTTATCAATTAAGTGTAGTGGAGTATAAACTGACAATGCCAAACACCCTCTTTGGAAACTTCATTTCAGATGTATTAAATTAAAAGTAGTGGAGGATAAACTGACAATGCCAAACACATTCTTTGGGAACTTCTCATTTCAGAAACATCAAATTAAATGTAGTGGAGGATAAACTGACAANATAAACTGACAATGCCAAACACGTTCTTTGGGAACTTCTCATTTCAGAAACATCAAATTAAATGTAGTGGAGGATAAACTGACAATGCCAAACACCTTCATTGGAAACTTCTCATTTCAGATGTATCAAATTATGGGTGCTTCCTTCCATTCATGTATGACATTCATGTGTCCATGGTGTCTACTATGCTATATGAAATATTTGATTAATATGTTTTAGATCTACTCAGAGTATGTGCCCAATTTCCACGTAGTTGTTAAAAGGTTTATGCAATAATATATATCTATTTTGTAGATTCAACATATTAGCGGACTTCACAAGGACTGGCAGGGGAAATTAAATAAAGTCCATCAACTCTTCTCAAGAGTTCCACATTACAACAGTGTAAGTGAGCATGAAAACATCTGAAAAATATTATGATGGAAATACCTTAACTATTTTTTGACTGATTTCTCTTGCTCCTTTATTTGGTTTGTGATGCTTCTTCAGATTTCAAAGAGATATGAATTAGACTTCAGAGAGAGGGGAAGAACCGGACTTAAAATCCAAAGCTCAGTAAAAAATTTCCAGCTGACAATGGAGGTAACATAAAATTTCAGAACCCAAGAATACCTCTAAAATAGAAAGAATGAAGCATATTAATAGACCTTGGATGAATTACTTTCAATATCATGTAAATGTGTATGTCTATGTGCAATTATGATACAGATGATTCTGGAGTCTAATTTGTGTTAAATGAATCAGGAGAATGGAAAACAGTCAATTTTGCAGCTTGGAAGAGTAGGGAAATCGAAGTATGTGTTGGATTACAGGTACAAGTGTGCAATAACCTTTCCATATCTTTGTGTCCATGTTATGGGAAATAATACAAATATAGTTAATGTGACAGGTGAATCTGTGCATATGTTCTTAAAGGAGGAAATTGAAATCTAAGTAGTCTTTTTGTTCTGTGCAGATATCCACTAACTGGTTACCAGGCTTTCTGTATATGCTTGACATCCATAGATTCAAAGCTCTGTTGCACAATGTAATAAGAAATAGCTATCCCTTCTGTAGTTCAATCTCTGAACACAAAAGGTTTTTGTTCCCTGATTTTAATGGTGCCCTTGATGGCATAAAACGTCCATATCTTCTCTATGTATAGTTGATGCGGCTCTGAGATATCCAATAGATCAGTCCTAGTGAATGCAGAAGTGGGAAGGAGAGATTGTATGTTATTTTCATTTAGGATGCTGAAAGACACAGAAAAGAAAAAGGGGCAAGTCTTTAGACTGCAGTTCTTGAATTGTTCTTCCACTTAAATTTTGCTTATACATCAACTGTTACTTCTGAATGCCAAGATTTCATGTATGCATTTATCATGCTGTCAGTTGAACGATGACCTGTTATTTCTGATTAATGAAAAGCATTCACCAGCTTACCATGTGGCTTTTGAGCTTTTCTAAATTCTTGCTTTACATATGCTCTAAGCTTCTAACTTCTCAAGGTTTGGCATTGTCAGGTTAACATATTGAATTAAGGAACGATGTGATTTATCTGTTTTCTGATCCTGTTTTACAGAAACAGGACAAGTCACCTGTTTTTTATTATACACGCTTTGAAGATAAAAAGTCAGGGAAACACTTAATGCTCTAATGGTTTTCACCTTTCCTGTTTGAAATGTATTTCTTATAAAATAATCAGGTAAGAAAACCAAGAGTTGTTAGAGCTAAAACCTCCTATCAATATTATCCTTGATCAAGGTTCAAATTATCAGTATGATATGCCCCTGAAACTTCTGTGTATATATACGCACGCGCGCGTGCAGTCTTAAAACTGAAATTTGAGAAAAAAAAAACAAAAAAAAGTAAAAGGCGTGGTTCAAAGTGCTGATGTATGGTTTTCACCTTTGCAGTTTGCACCACGTCCTTGATAATCTTTTATAAGGTATGGTTTCCAGCTCAGTACCAACTGTTTTTACTCCAAAATGTAGCTTCTAAGCCTTGTATCAATGCAAGAAGGAGAAGACCAAATTTAGCAACAGAAACTTTATTATTATTATCAAGAAAACAAACCATAGTTAGGCAATTAGCTAATTTAAATCCAAAACTGTAGGAAGCCAATGCAATCTGACTCATTGCCAGTTATGATCCTTCCATTCTGAACTGACTGTCATAAGTTTAACATTGTCCAAGAAATGTCATGGGGTATTAAATATGAAAAATGTTTAGGCACTAAAATAGCTTCAATTTCCAACGGTATGGACAAACTTAGGCCATCATGCAGGGGAGGGGGGGNGGGGGGGGGGGGGAGTATTGCTGCAAGGCTGAATGGAAAGCTAGCTCCAGCCTCCACGAACAATCTGCTCAGACAGTCTTTGTATTTTTTCAGTGATCACTGTTGTTCATAAGTGCACTCTGAGCCATGCTTGGACCCGATTTGAATTAGTTACATCTATCTTGATTCAATCTGATGATCACTCATTTAATGAAGTCCAAGTATTGCTCAATAATCATGAAATACAATTGGAACATACTAAAGCACTGAGTCTTTTCAGTCTCAAGGCAAGGAAACACAGCCTCACAAATGCAACAGTTACAAGAACAGAAAGAAGCCTGGTGACTCCAAACTCCAAAGGTGGAAAACCTAACCCTTATAAACGTCGAATCTGCCACAAATTGAACCACACAACATTTAAATGTAGAACAAGTTTTGATAGATTTTTGACCTGAACTGAATTCACCCAAGGCTTATACCTAGGTGCCACACTCATCATATTCAGATCTGGCAAATCTCTATTTGCCATCAGAGTGCTCTAGATCTGATCCGACCACTACTGGAAATGGAGTTCTGCCTATACGACACTTGGGTACTTCTCAGTTATTTTCACCTTCTCAATTCTTCATTTTAAGGAATACTTTACAATCAAAGAAACCATTCTTCTTTTGGGGTAGTTTGATCCATAGGGTCAGTTTATTTCTTTGTAAAATTGGTGTAACTTTTAATTATTTCAGTTATTATTTCCACCCATTTTATAGCAAAAATTTTTGTTTTAGTCCCTTTTATTTATTTATTTTCATCATAGAAGAGATGAAAATATAATTCAAAATTCAAATAAATATTTTATCCTGAAAAATTTTTCTGTCAATTTAAGAGGTGCTGTTCGACAGCATGGTTGGTTTTATTTTTGAAAACAAAAATAAGTGCCACTTAGGGGGAGTTCTACAAAATGAATGTTTTTGTTTTCATTTATTTTTGAAATAACCATATCAACAAAAAAAGCAAAAACATGTTCCTGAAGTCTAATTTTGTTTTAGAAATTAGTTTTCAAACCATATATCACTATACATCAGCAAAATAATGGTTTTCAAAACAAAAAACAAATTTTATAATGCAGAAATTAATAACATGCTTTTTGCGTTTTTATTTTGAAAAAACAATCTGTTTTCAAACAAGATAGTTTTGAGTTGTTTTTGAAACTGGCAACAAGAAAAACGTTGTAGAATGCCCTCTTAATTATGTTGAAACAAATGCAGCCACAATATTTTTTGTTTCTAAGCTGACATTTCTATCCTCACATGTGACTATGTGAGGACTAGGCACATGATTAATTGATTATTAAACCTTATTTACACAATCTGACTTGGATCAATTTGAAATTTCAGCATTTTATTTTAAGTTAAATGAAATGCTTTTTTCTTTTTGAAAATTTTGGATATTTTATCAAAATTTTTATGGGGTATTTGTTATTTATAGTGTTAGTTAATTCCCTTAATTTAATTTAGTTTTAAATAAATATATAACCATATCATGTCGTTATTGTAATTTCAATTGGGTTTGCCTCAAACAAAATTGTAGCTTCAGAAAGTTCTGTAAAGCTTTTGGTGAGATTAGAACTCCTGGTTGGGATTAACCAATCACACAAGAGTACCAACTCATTCAGCTTGAGGGACAAGGTACAGGTATTAGCAGCTGTAAGTACAAGAACTTGAACAAAAAACAGTTGTTTTGAAGCCCAGAATCCAGACATACAATTGATCTGGACTCATTAGAAAATGGGTCCCTGCCAAAAGGACACTTTTGTTTTGATCTTTTCTAAAACATGTATATATGAACCTTCTTTTATTCCAAATGGATTGAATTGGAATTGAGTGGCCAAAAACTTCTGTACTTTATTGATTCCGAAAGTGAGGCCCATTAAATATTGGGCCTCAACTTTAGTAAAATAAATAAATAAATAAACAAATAGATGCCAATAGGTTCAATACTTGTCAAAAAAGAAATAAGCATTCGACCCGGGATTAAGATTGACAGTTAGCGAATTTATATGATCTGTTACAAGTTGAAGGGGTCAAAAAATCATGGATTAATAGACGAAAAAAACAAACAAAAAAAAAGATTTAAAGCAGAAGTGATAAGAAATGATTTAAATGCCTATAACTTAAAAATAGATATAAATTCAAAAGAGGATTCATGTAAACGACCCCATATAGTTAAGACAAGGCTTTGATGATAATGGCTTAGACCATGTGCATATAAATGTATTTTATTGTATCAAATAGAGAAAGTGGTTAGAAGTTGTCAAGGGTGCTATTTGGTAGGGTAATTTATAAGATTGTCCATAGATATGCCACTCTTGCTTAAGTAGTTGACATGTCTCCCATGTCTCAGACATCAAAGCAAATGAGCATTCAATCAAATTTTAATAGAAGAGATTGTACTTTGGTTCAATTCATAAAAAAATATTAATAAAAATGTTTCAGTCAAATAAAATAACAAACGCAATACATCAAAGGATCAGCTGAAGATACAGTCGTTTACCAACTTTTCCTATATTTGTTATATTTAATATTTATATTATTATATATAACACGCAAGGAAAAGAAATTTTCACGTCGATGTCACACTTTTGCATGCCCAGTTTTGGCCTAATCCAATAACACCTTCCTCTCGAATTGGGATCTGCTCCTCAATAAGCGCGCCTCACACCGATCTCATAACTATATCTTACTCTGAATTGAGAATATTTCCCTATGAATAATAAATATAAGTATTGAACATGTTGTCAATGTCAGGACATACTGTGATGTTGGCTTGAGGAGCGTTGTGTGAGAAGCAGATCCTGACTCCTTTCTCTCTTCATTCATATAGTGACCTTTTACACATGCATTTGTCTAAATGCACGTGCCACTCAACAAGTACACACGTTGCTCCAATAAACGGTGATATATCAACACCACGTTGAAAAAATCGGTGCTCCAGAAAACAGTAGAATGTTCGGAACCGTTTTTTCATAAAAAATGGTGCTCTAAACCACGTTTTGGAAATCGAGAAGGCGCGGTATGGGGAAATGCCAAATTCGGCATTTTCTCAATTTGGAGCTTATTGCTGCCAATGAATACATGATGTGACAGTGACGTAGACTTCCTATAATGGGTACCGGTGCTGAAAACAGATATGGAGCATTAGTACCAAACAGAATGTGTTGTTGCCCCAGGAAACATTTTACCTGACAGCAATGTTTACAAACAAAAAAAAGACACTATTGCTTCAGAAAATGGTACTTCCAACCTACACATATACAGCACCGTTTTCTTGCCATATATGCAACATCGATGCCAAACATATACATCATCCATTCAAAGCGGCTAGAAACTGTATTTCAAAATAATGACTGATGGCCAATGTGGGTTCCCCGGATTTTTCACCAAATATAGGTTTTAGTCTGAATTTATCCCATAGATGATGGGTCGGAGAGAACATGGTTAGAGGGATCTTTTGGGCCCCAAATCTTTCTTATTGCTTTAAGGGTGCAAATCAGGGTACCCCAGTTGAAGAACTTGCACTGCATCAGGCCAGTCCTTAAAACTTTAACAAATGCTCAACCCGAGCCCACCCAAAGTGAAACCCTTTTTTCTGGTACCAAGCTTTGAGTTGAGAGTGAGGTGGGGAAGGGTGGAGACAGGAATCAGTCTGTCTCTCAGACCAGTGGGAAGTGGGAGCTACATCCACAGACTTTACTAGCTGAACCAGCTGGCACCTTTTTTGGAGCTCTGATAGTCGCCATGTTGGGGGCATTTAACCAGGGAATCTTAGTTGGAAGCCCAAAAAGGTCATAACAATTCCTTTCACTGATCCCTATTCATGGGGCAAATTCCAACCCCAAAACACTATGATTCTGGTTGTCTTTCTTTTCTTTTCTTCTTCTTCTTTGTCAGTTTAAATAAACATCTACGTTAGGTTAGCCCTTGTTCTACTGATTTTTAGATAGTACAGCCACTGATACAAAAATCTATGGACTTTTACTAACCCACGTTATCTATTTCAGAAGATTTTAACACCAACATGAAATGTATTTGGACAACCAAACCAATTGCAACCTCCGATCCATTTACAATGGTCCGAAAATAATTGTATTTATTTTTTTGCCTAAGGTTGCATTTGGTTGCGGTACAAATTTCATTTGAATTAGAATATATGCATGAGAAAGCAAAAGGATTGAGTATAAATTCTGGGGCTTTTTCTTCAGATTATTTGACTTTGTCTTATTTGTAAAATGAAGGGATCTCCACTTTGGATGAAAAAAAAAAAAATAGGAGTAGAAATAAGGTAATTTAGATGATGCGGCCCACATTTTATATAAGAATTGAGGTAGAAGGAAGGTGGTACAAATTTACATCAATTTTTGGGATGTAAAATTTGCACTGCCAATGAGTGAAAAAGAGACAAGAAAACTAAATTTTGTATTAGGTAGAAATACAAATCATAATCACAAACAAACAAAAGCAAAATTGAACTGACTAAAATTTGCACCTAGCCAAGATTTGCACTGCAACCAAACACAGCCTAAGGATCTTTTTGTTTACGGTGTAAATCCAAGTCATGTATAAAATTTATGTTCATTTCAAATTTGCATGCATTTATTTGTAACTATATTTGCACCTTTATTTGATGCAAAATTTCCACTATTTGCTTCATTGACGATCAATAGCAATGCAGATTTTGCATCCCAAAAAATTGATGGAAAATTTGCATCACTTTCCTCTTACCTTTCTTTTACTCTTATATAGTGGGGACACATCATCTTATTTCACAATTTTCTCTTTCCAAAAAAGTAACATTTTCCATACTTATCACCAAGGATTAAAGTATCAGTATAGTATTTAGTATTGTATTGGATAACTCGAATACGGATACAAATATGGATATGGAGACACTTTGAAAACGCATGGATACAGATGAAAAACATGGAAACACTTGGATACACATATGGATATCGAGTATTCTATAAATATATTACTAACAATAGGTTTAATGTCAAAATAGCTACAACTAATGTATAAATACATAAGAATTGTACATTTTAACGATATATATGAAGAAATATATTACAATTAATATAGTGGAATGCATAGATATCATGCAATTTTATTGATACACATCAATCAAGATTCGAAGACACAAATCATATAGATTTTTACAAATTAATACATGCACAAAACCATTATTATCTTATTTTATATTAAAGTCTAAGGCACAAAACATATGCAACTATTATATTTCAATTATGATATCAATTTTTCTATTTTACTACTTATAATTTTTAACATTAACAAAAATGTCAACTAAAAATTAATTCTCAAAATTTTGGTAAACAATATTTTCATTTTTGTAAACAATAAATATGTTATCATAAAATGAAAATCAAAATATTAATTGATAATTTATAAAAATATATAATCCTAACTTAAAATATATCAAATATATTTAAATTTCAAAGATACATATTATATGAAATCATAAGTATAGATTACTACAATAATTATTTCATTATTAATATTATTAATTTTATAAATTTCTAAAATAAAAAAATTAACCTAGATACATGAAATTAGATATAACCTAGAACTTAATTTAAAGCATACTAAAATAGTGAAATATTTGTTACATTCAATTAGTAATATCCTAATTAATAGTTCAGGCATACATGCTTGAGTTGAACCACAACTTAATCCATGCCATGCATTTTGACCGACATGCATAAAATTTGAAGTTCAGAATAGTATCATCAGGCATTATGAAGGCTCCCATGTTCACTTCCCCTGCAGTATTGCCATCTCCTAATGGAGAGAACCTTCTTAAAACTCTCCTATCAATCATGTTAATTTCCAGCTTTTTCCCAGGTATCAAGTATGATTTTTGGGCCATCTTCCACATTTACCCCTCCCAAATAGCAGATTCTACCACTTCATTTCTCATGCCTTCTTTATTCTTGTATGCATGTGCCATCTCAAAGTCAGAGTAGTAATCCCGGCATTTACCGTTAGATTCCGAAGCTTGCCAAGTAAGCTTCTCCTCGAGATAGGTGAATGGAAAGAGAAGGAATACAGGGATAAGACAAAAAAGGGGAGAACCCAATGAAAAGGACACGTGTTGTCATTGAAATGCAACACATGTCGAAAACCGAATCTATTTCTAAGCACCTCAGTCATTATAAGAATATAGTTAGATCGGAGTTATTGAAGATAAATATATATTGGTTGTTGGGATTTTATGTAAATATTATGTAATAAAAATTTATTTAGAGACTAGAGTTCAACACAAGTCCAATGTTAAGGATAAAGTTCCTAGCCCAAAGCCTAGGCCCACCCAAGGTAATGCCAGAGCTTGCCGGTTTGATTGGGAAAGCCATTGGACTGGTTGAGAAAGTAGGGTGGCAATTTCTATGATAGAAAAAGAAATGATAACTGAAAAACTTTACACAATCAGAAACCCATGTGAATTTGAATGAATACCAGTTGTTTGGTTATCAATTGGATAATACTGGTTGATTGGTTATTAGTTATTAAACTTTTAGGTAATGATACATTTTCGGCATCATAAATGGACTCTTCTGAAGAAAAAAAAAAGAAGCAAAAAGATATGAAGGTTTGGGATCGAGGAGAAAATGACAGGAAACAAAGAGTATTTTTTATAGAGGACATGGCATCAACTTACCTCTAACCGTGCTTAGAGGTAATTAAAATGGATTCTGAAATTTCAAAGCAATTATTTCTAGTTAGGAGCAATGTGCATGCAGCATGGGCTATGTTAAATGATGTCGAAGAATAAGAGACCTATGACATTCCAAGAGTAGCTCCTAATTGGTACTATCAAAATAAATTTTGTCGCATGGGATGTGTTCAGTTCTAATCATGGTTAGGAATTTTATCGATGAGGTGGTAGATTATAAGGCTTACCACTTAGGTTCTTCGACCATCAATATGGCGGAAGTTTGGGCCGCTTAGGAAACCACAACCTGGCAATGAATTTCCCGAACCATTCCATCATCATTGAAGGCGACTCTTTGATCGTGATTTCCTGTCTGAAGCGGTTCATTGACCCACCTTAGAATCTACGGAACATCATTGAGTGTATGGATTTGAAGAATCAAGCAAATGAAGATTTGGTCTACAATCACATGTATCAGGAAGCTAATCAAGCGGCATACTACCTCGCCAATCATGCCTTTTCTTCCCAACAAGGTATTGTAAGTCTCAATCTCAGTGAACTTCCATGGAATTTAGCTTGTATTTGTTTGTCTGATTTGTGTAGCCCCTCTCATTTCTATCAAAAAGAGAGAGAGAGAGAGAGAGAGAGAGAGAGAGAAAGAGTAGCTCCTAATTGAAAATTTATAGCCTTCTTAAAATTAAAAATTAATCCAGATTAATTTTTACTTCATTTTGTTTCAGATCTTATTTTACTTCATTTGTGCTGCAATCAAATAAGATAAGTTAAATTTTGAAACAAAAATAACTCAGAATTTGAATCCAAATTTGCACTATCTTAATTTTGCAACAATATAAGTAAATTTGCACTACAACCAAACACGATCTTTAGTACAAAATTCAGAAAAAAAAAAAGTGTTTGAAATGACTATAGTTTATTATGATGAGTTATAAGAGATGGGCAACAAGCTATGTGTGGCAAACAATAGAGAGGAGATAAAAAATAAATTATTCAGAAAACATAAAATATGTTATAAAGGTTTTAGTATTTTAGAATTTCCAATTAGGATTAAGTGAAGTGATTATCTTAATGAAATAAATGATAGTATGTGGTGGTAGCTATACAACTATCATGCATATAAATAAATCAAAGTATGATATATATATATATATGTTATGTACTATAGAGTTGGGTTGGTCGGATTGCCCGAGGGGTCAACCCTAACCCAAAACAACTTAAAGTCAAGTTCATAAATTTCAACCCTAACCCTAACCCGGGGATCAACCTGACCCAACCTAACCGACTTTTTCGGATTGGATTAGGGTGGGATTTGGGCTAACCCAGCTCAAGTTGCAGCCTTGTTTTGTATGTATTTGCACTTCATTTTCAAACTATGTATTATGATGAAGCACTACAGCCGTACATTAAGAATGTTTTCTATGAACAGTAATTGAGATATTCCTAATGTGTAGTTGTAGTGTCTTGTGGTTAGGCTTGTTGGTAGTAGATCCAAGCTTTTGAATACATGATTGGATTGAATTCAGATTTTGGAATTGCATTCCTTTATTTATATACAAATTTAGTCTCCAACAACGTGCATTTTGAATATTTGTTGCATGTTAGATCAAAATTTTAACCAATTATATTATGTTATATGATATATTTATTTTTCTTTGGTTCATATTTTATATGATGTATTTATCATTAAATACTTTAACACCCTTAAAGATTCAATTGTAACATGTCTATTGTTCAAGATTTTGCTTCATGATGCAATTCATGCATCATAGATTTTATCTTAGTCCAATTAAATTTTATAATAGACATATAATACAATTATATGTATATATACATACATAGTGTACATAATTATATAAATTTTATAATTAATGAATTCAATGTTTTATATTTGTAAAAAATATTTTATAATTATATATTAAAGTGATTAACTTTTTAAAACTTTTTCTCTATTTAAAAAAAAATTAATGAAGTAAACCCATATAAATCCAAATCTGATCCAGGACCCCTAGGTCCAATCCATTTCGATTCGGATTTGGATCTAAGGTTCAAATAATTGAACCAAATTTTAATATGGTTGACCGCAATTTGAATCCAACTCATTTACAACAAAATTGATCTCTTTCTAAGATCAGGCCAAACATAGCGAATATCTCTTATACATGTATGTATGTTAAAGGGAAAGTGTTTCCCATGTCCAATTTGATGCCCATGTTTTGATAGAGTACTTGTCAAGAGATCTCATCTCATTACATCATTGCCCTTAAATTATCACATTAAAACCACATCAGCTATTTCAAAATCGCCATTATTTTGCTGTTTGGTTCAAATCGTCAAAAATGAATTATTAGACTGTATTTAGTTGCAATGTAAATAAATTTGTACTGATGCAAAATCATGACAGTACAAATGATTTGAGTGTAAATTCTGATTTTTTTTTCTAAATTTTAACTTATTTTGTTTAATTGCAATACAAATAAAGTAAATTAAGACACAAAATAGAATAAAATAAAATCTAAAACAAAATTAAACAAAAATTTGCATTTTTTACATTTGCACTCTCATACATTTACATTTGTATTAGTGAAAATAAATTTACACCGTAATCAAACACAACCCATGAAAAGAGAAATCACCAAAAATAATGATTCCTTGTAAGGCCGGTTATCATTATTTTTGGATGACGTGACATTTGACATGGATAATGAGATAATTCCCATCAACGTAAACTGGTTTTTGAAAAATTGGCTGACGTACCAAATAAGTAATTTCTCTAATTTTAAAAATCTGATAAGAAGAATCAGCATCAATCCCAAACTTCTCCTAATTAATTTTAATCCCATTCATCAAGGGTCTGTTTGGCATCATTGTCGGAACAACGGCATCACATCGGAAAAAATGGTACTCCAAGAAACAGGTATTTATTTGAAAAAATGGTATTCTAAGCCATGCCTCGAAAATCGGGAAGCCATGACTTAGAGCAACACCAAATTTGGTGTTTCCTGGAACTGCAGCTCATTGCTGCCAACAGGACAGTGATGTGACACTGGATCATAGGTACCAGTGCTGAAAATGTTTACTGGAAAAATGATACCAAATAGAAAAAATTATTGTTGCTCTAGAAAGCGTCCTACATTCCAAACAATCCAAGCCACGCATCAGCAACACCGTTTCTCAGCTGCAAGCATTAATGCCAAACATATACCAAATAATAAAAAGAACACAAAAAAATTGAGAAAAAATGCAATGGAATTAAAAAATTAAAAAGGAAAAATAACAGAAATTAGAAAAAATAGAGCTCACAAGTCACAAGTGACAATTGCCTTATTAGTTGAAGGATCCCCTAAATAAATTCGTCTCTTTCTAAAACTTCTACATAAAATTAACTGAAAACTAGTGAGCTCCCTTTCATGAACATAGCTTAGAAGAAGAAATTACGCCCAAATATATTATTTATTTTCTTTGTTTTTGCATTATTTTCTATCCTTTTTTCTAATGCTAGGGTTTGTCACCGCCTTTTCTCTGTATTCACATCTCGCAAAGCCTACTAAACCCTAATTTTTTTCCTAATCAAGTATTAAGAACAGTGGTTTTGTAAGATCGACGGCACGAACAAGTCCAAATCGCCGAAGATTACATCGTCACTGTCCGCGTAACTGCTGGAATCATGACTCTCAAAGTAGGTCTGTATGTCGTCAGGGAAGCTAAATCGACGTGGATCAGGGTCGGATTCCGGCGGAGTAGATGGGCTATCGGCCGTCGCTTTCCTCTCGAGCATCTCCTGGAACTTCGGAGACTGAGGAAGAAGCCCCAACGTCGATGAGTTAGTATCGACGTCGGAAGGCATTGCGTTAACTACGGTCTGGCCGCCGTCGCCAGAGTTCTGGTGGTGGAGGAAGCTCGGTTCGTGCTCGTGATCAGGGTTTTGGTCCGGATTAGAGTCAGGGTTGGGTTTGTTCTCCGAGTCGTCGGGTTTGGGTCTGAGGCATTTGATGTAACGGCTGAGGTCGAAGTTAGTAACGGCGTTAAGTCCCCGGTACTCGATTGCTGCCATGTCGTATGCAATCGCAGCTTCCTCTTGGGTGGCTGCAGGAAATAAAGCAAAATTGTTAGGGGTAATATGGGAATAAAAGGTGAGCAATCATTAATTAGTGGATTCAGCGGAGTTGGGGAAGGGGGGTTGAGCAGTTATTTATTTCTGAAGTTTGAAATCTTTTAAGTAGCCGTTGGGGGTTGTTGTCGTTGGTGTCTCCCAACCATCCGGATTTGACTGATTTTTAATTTTACCCTTCTTTATTGATTGTCAAATGACAATAATAACCCTATAATGTAGTGAATCAATGTCACAAATGTCTCCTAATCAGACAACAAAAATATGTTGCCGACTTGCCGTGGACTTATTACATTCACCTTATAGCCAAAGGTGATGAGATGAGCCTTTTCTTAAAGAAAGTGGAAGGTTTTGTGATAAAGAAAGGAAACAGTACATTCTATCATTTTGATAGATACATACAATATATACATCCACATCATAAAGAGATCTCTGAAGATTAGCTGTACTCTAGCTTACCCAACATGAGAAAGAATGGGAACAAGAAAGAAAAGCTCTACTAAATCCAACTCAATGTGTGTTTGTGCTGCTGTGTATGGAGAGAGAGAGAGAGGATCCAAAATATGCCGAGTTATTTTGTATAAAAAATATGGTGAGAGACAGTTTTTATTTTTTAAGTTATTAAGGTGATAGAAAGGTCCCTTGTCCCCTAGTTATTGCCTAGGTGATAGATTTTTTTCTTAATAAAAATTATGAATTGTAAGATAATTTGGTCATAAATTTTGATATCGGCTTCAGTCAGTGCAAGCCCCTTTCAATAGCTTTTATGGTCTTGCATTGGGAATATTTTCACATGAAATATATAAGTAGAATGTAAGGTTGTAAAAGGCATTACAGGCTATGCCTTGCACTGACTGAACCCTATGGAAATAGTAACTAACAATCGTCTTTCAGTCCATAGTCTTATAGTATAAATCATGGTCTATCAAACCGGACCAGACCAGAAAAACTGGGAAACGGTCAGGTGATCAGTTCCATTTTATTTTAGAACCGTTATTTCCCCAAAAAATCATTGATTTGGTCAGTAAATCATTTTTCTACCAAAAAAAGGTCAGCAAACCACTGACTCGGGCGGTCGAACTATTCAACGGTTTGGCCGGTTTTTATTTTTTTTTTAACTTTCTTATTTTTTTTGTCAAAATTGGCTGCCCATTCGATTCGAATGGTCGGACCATTCGACCTGAGAACTGGACTCCTGACCAGTTTGGTTTTAAAAACCTTGGTATAAAGTTTATATTAAAACATAGAAAACAATATATTCATGAGAATAAAAAGAAAGAAAAGAAAATTCAGAAAAACTACACGGATTGAGCATATGTTTTTGTTTTGAAGTTATAAGGGTTCAAGAAAGTATACATCAACATGTGTCTTGATTGGACCCTAACAAATAAGAAAATATATTGAAAAGAAAAAAATAAAAGCCCCATTTGGTTCGCAAGAACAGGGATCTAGAATTGGAATCAGAATGGGCTATTCCGATTCCAACTATTTGGTTGGGTGGAATCGAAATTCCATTCCCATTCCTGCTGGAATGGCATTCCCCCATTTGAGGGAATGGTCATTCCTGGCCTCTCCCTTGGAAATTGTATCTCACTCCTTCTGATTCCAATTCTTATTCCAATTCCTATCTGAACCAAACAGATTATGAGAATGGATAATTCCAATTCTAATTTCGAAGGATTTCGATTCTGATTGCAACCGTAAACCAAACGGATCCTAATGTTTACACCCACAAAATGAGTATTTAGTTTAGTAATGTATAATTGTCTATTTTAGTATATAATATAATCTTAAAAGATAAAGGTTATAAAAATACTTCATATCACTATATACAAAAGGGCATATAGGTGCTTAGGTGTGACGAGTAAAATAATCGGGTGCTTAGGTGTCACGATGACAACTATGACTGGAATTTGGAGGTAAAATAATGTGGACCCTACTCTAATGAAAGTACAAGAAAGGTTGTCCAGTTGTCCAGTTGTGTTGAGTAAGATGAGAAGTAAAATGATGGGGTTTTCACTTTACATGAATAAAAAGGGCATACCAGTGCATGAGGCTGCTGCCAATGCGGGGTCTGGGGAGGGGTGCAAATGATTGAGATGCAAAATTTACAAGGCTAATGAATGCAAATGAGACAAATGCAAATTTTGCATCAGGTACGGAGTGCAAATTATAATTACAAACAAATGCATGCAAATCTAAACCAAGTATAATGCAAAGTATGCAAACTGTTTGAAAATGTTTTGTATCCTAAGTCTGCTTGGCTATGGAACATTTAGCATGTGTTATAGGTTTAATTAATAGAAAATAAGAGATAGGAACAGAAAGTTTAAGATTAAATTCCACAAAAACATGGGTTCATAGGGTATAAGCAGTAAAATTAAGGGAGAATTACCATATGTTCCAAGGTACAGGTATTTGTTACCATAAACTCTGCCAATTCGAGCTTCCCACCTTCCATTATGGTGATGTCTGCAAATCAAGAAATCTGGGGTTAAGACAGACTGCAAAATCACATCAACAAGAAGTAGTTGATATAATGAACTTGTGGTACAGGTGGGTACTACAGCATTGTTTGTCGTTTGAACCAGTTTTCATTACTCCATCATAACAATGATAAACATGCTACTTTTATATCCTTGTTTTCCCTTTGCACTTTATTGTACATTGTAGAAATGTCAAATTAATTAATTTACAGAGGAAAGAAGGAAAACCTAACCTGTGGAGGTGTGAGTAAATGTTCTTTGCCAAAATTTTCAACTTTTTAATGTTCATTGGTACTACACTTCATAAGTGCCTATTTTGTTAGATGGAAGTTGGAATTGACAGAGAAATTTCCCAATTCCCATATACATGAGATCAATCCCAAATCCCCAGAATCTCAATCACAAGATCACAAAACATTCTTTGGTGGTTGGAATTAGAAAAGGAAACAAGAGGCCACTACCTTGCAACCCCTCTGTATTTGGAGACTCCCCTAGAAAAACCACTGCTTTTCCTGCAAATATAAGCCATGGAAATACTTAAATTCTTCAGCACAATTTGGAATTCATTTGATCAAATATAATTTGTTTTTTTTTTTATGTAAATTGTTGAAGTTACCTCCTCAGTGATCCAATGTACTCTTCCTTTGACTGACCCTCCATTTCCTTTAGCTCTTCTTGGTATGTTGATATCTGTATTAATAGTTTGATCATATTCATCAGTTAAATCCTTAACACATCCACAATTTCTGAAACTTAGAAAAAAAAAATGAAGGTGAAAACTAAAACCAAGGCAGTGAGAAAGAAAAAGGCTTGCCGGAAAGTTGAGGATGGTATCTTGTCCCCAGTACTTCAGTGCTGCCAAGTCATACGCATGTGCTGCTGCTTCCTCTTCGTTGTAGGCCCCTGATAAAGCCAAAACCCCAATCTGGGTAAGTCACGACACTCAGACATGAAAAGTACTCCTCTAAATCAAAAAAATGGAAATTCTTTTTTTTTCTACTTCCAAATTTGGTTTGGGTAGTTTCTTGGAGTTAATTTTAATTATTATTTATTTGATTTTCCTGAACTCTTGTTTTCAACAGAAATTGCAGTACAGAAGTATACCAATCAAACTTACCAAGATAGACTGTTCATATGGATCCATCATGGCAAACCCAGTAGGAGGAAAACCAAACAAAATTAGTTAATTAATTTTTTGAATACTGAAACATACTACTTCAGTAGAGTAGAAGGATACAAAGAAGAATATAATCACAGAAAGAGGTGATGAGGAACCTTGTCTTCCTTTTTTGTTCTGGGATTCATTCCAGCAATTCTTATCCCACAGATGAGCTTCATATCGACCAGTCCAACGATGCCTGGAACAATAACAAAACACCCAATAAGAAGAAGGCGAGAAATGACCAGAAAAGAAAGAAAGTTCGGTCCACCCATGAACAGAATTCGACCGACCAACCTTGTGACTCCACGGAAGATGGAGCTACGTTGAGGGGGAGATTCTCTTGGGGCACTCTTCCTCGTTCTTTTCACTCTTGTGGGTTCGTCGTTGATGATACTAGAATTACTAATGTTTGCAGTGTTTATCTGGCTTTGCGGTGTTCTCTTCGCCATTAAAATTGAGCAGCAGTGTGTACGATAAAGTGAGTACAGAAACGAAAAGGAAGATCTAAAATCGGAGAGATGGAGAAACAGAAGCTGGGATTTTGGAAGGGAGTGTGCTGGCGGGTAAGCGGCAGCCGGCGGGAAGGAAGGATTATGGGATTCTCTTGTAGTCTCTTCTCCTTTGTCTTCACTTTGTTCTTCTACTCTTGCCCAACTTCCGATCCAATTATATTGAAAGTTGAAACCCATGAAGTGGATTTCAATTTTCACCAACTTTGGCTCCTCCATGCCCCTCCTTGGCCCTAGTTAAGTGTCCCATCTCTCTCTCTCAGGTCCAATATTGGTTCGGGCTGGTCTGTATTAGCAGGTCTAATGGCTAGATGAACCTACCACAGACCGGCCCAATAATCCATTTTCAAACAGAAAGGCTTAAAAACCCAAGTATTAGCTGTGATCTGCTGGTAGGATTAAGATCCCATCAACCAATCCAACCCATTTTAACAGGACTCAGACAGCCACCCAAATTCCCCCTCCCCCGTCCCTACCCACTAAAGAAAAAAATGGTTCCTTGAGAGCTTGCTGGATCCAAGTCGGTATCTTGTAATTTTGGGTGTCCATGTGGAGATTAGAAATGACGATCCAAAAATGTGTGGCATCTTTCGGCCATTTTTTCCTTTTTTGCACTGCTTTGAACTTTCATTCTGGATGCATTTCTTTGCCCAAGCATGTACTGTATATGTGGGCCTAACTATTGATGACTCAACTTTCAAATTTGAGGTTCAGAAAGAGAGCTTCTAACCCTAATCTAACAGGAAATTGACCCATGAGGAGGCAGATAATGTCAATCTAAACAGGCATTACACAGTGTTTAAACAGTGGAGTCTTAATTAATTGGTGTGACATCAAAAGGATTGCAGTGATCAGTTGGACCTAATAGAACTCAGGGAGATTGGTTGGTTGTCAGTCAAGTTGTTTGTACTGCAGAAGAGGGATTCATGGAATACAGGTGGATATGGCTTTATTAGGGATGGCCGGGGTGAATTGGATTTAACCCTCTGGGTTTCTCTCTATTCCGGGGAGGTTTTTCTTTAGAAAGGCAACGGGGCGGAAATCATATTCGATTATGAAATTAACCCGTCCTTGTCCCCGAAAATTTGTCCTTCATCCTCGATCTTATATGGGAATGGATTTCCTGTGTGGACCCGAATCCTCGAATTTATTTTAGATAATAGTATTTATTTAAAGAATAAATTTATTTAAAATAAATAAAAATTTTAAAGTATAAATAATTTTTTAAATATATTTTGATATATATAATATAAATAATATAATAATATATATAATATAAATAATATATATACATAATCGGGGTCGGGGTGGGGCAGGGACCTCAATCCCTATCCTCAACCCCGACCCTGATCAAGGATTCCTATTATTCCCTGTCCCTGTTCCCGCCCCACCAAAACAATCTCCATACCCAACCCCATCAAGTCGGGGATGGGGAAAATTGCCATCCCTAGAGTGGTGGTGTGTGTGGG
>NW_010729126.1:3584623-3598554 GCF_000365185.1 Nelumbo nucifera
TGACCAACCTTGAACCTAGGAATGGCAACGGGTAGGGTACCCGTGCAAATTGCATGCCTAAACCAGCCAATGTATCCCTAATTTCAAACCCGTCTAACTTTTCCTCTCAATTTCCTAAACCTGTCCCATCCCAAACCCGTTAAACCCGTCTCAACCTGTCCCACCCGTTAAACCCCTTGGTCAAACGTTTTCTACTAAAAAAAGTTTCTTAATGCTTATAATGTGACTTGAACCCAAATCAATTAATGATAACACCAAATCTCTTAGCACTACTTTAAACCACTAAGTCATCTCACCTTTTGTGTTATAGGGGGGGTCGTAGGAATGGCAACGAGGCGGGTTTGGGGCGGGGATCATATTCCCCATCCCCGACCCCGATTATGAAATTAACCCACATCCCTGATCCCCGCCGGGGATAAAATTTGTCCTCCATCCCCGACCTTCGACGGGGATGGGTTCCTTGCAGGGACCCAAATCCCCGAATTTATTTTAGATAACAGTATTTATTTGAAAAATAAATTTACTTAAAATAAATAATAATTTTTTAAATATGTTTTGATATATATATATATATAATATAAATAATATAATAATATATATACATAATCGGGGTCGGGACAGGGCGGGGACCTCAATCCCCATCCCCGACCCCGATCGGGGATTCCTATTAATCACTGTCCCCGTCCCCGCCCCTCCAAAACAATCCCCATCCCTGACCCCATCGAGTCGGAGAAGTTGGGTCTCGTTGGGGATAGGGAAAATTGCCATCCCTAGGGGGGGGAGGAATTCCTTGTTTTTAGTGGGGAGTGAGGGTGCAATTTGGGCGGGTCCAACCAAGCCTCAATTGACCAACCTTGAACCTAGGAATGGCAACGGGTAGGGTACCCATGCAAATTGCATGCCCTACCCATTCCTGAACCTGCCTATGTATCCCTAATTTCAAACCCATCTAATTTTTCCTCTCAACTTCCCAAACCTGTCCCATCCCAAACCCGTTAAACCCATCCCGACCCGTCCCACTTGTTAAACCCCTTGGTCAAACGTTTTCTACTAAAAAAAAGTTTCTTAATGCTTATAATGTGACTTGAACCCAAATCAATTAATAATAATGCCAAATCTCTTAGCACTACTTTAAACCACTAAGTCATCTCACCTTTTGTATTATTTAATAAAATAAAATAGATCTTAACTTTTGTGTTCATCAAAACAATCAATAAATATATATGATTAACAATTCCAACTAAAAATTAAAAGAAATAATATTTAAAATTAGCATTTTATAACTAAATGAAACAAACAATCTATCAAATCCAAATTTACATCAAATGGGTTTATATAAATATGAACCCATTTGATGTAAATTTACATCAAATTTACATCCAAATTTATATAAATAAAATATTAATAATAGAATAATTATCTTAATACTTAAAATTTATAAATTTGTGCATGATATATAATATAATGGGTTCATATTTATGCATCCCGGCCATCGGGTATCGGATACCCTAAAGTCAAAACCCAAACCCTATAGAGTTTTGATAAACGGGTCCTATTAGGGACGAGATGGGTCGGATACCCAAAAATTTCCGTGAAATTGCCATCCCTACTTGAACCTACCTGAGTTTTTGGGCTATGGGTTGGGCCTAGTCCAGAAAACTTGGACCCTACCTAAACTTGGAAATGAGACCTCGGGTACCTTGCATGGCTCGACCCAGCCCCAGCCCAACTCAACTCAGGCCCGATCACCCCAAGTTTGCACAAAAAAACAAAAATAATACACACATTATATTTATATAAAATTATCTTTTTTCTAATTATGTATGTATATATATATATATGTATGTGTATAAACAATGTATGAAAGTTGTACATATTTTCCATTAATTATACTCTTAAATTAGGTCATAAAACCCAATAAAAGATGACTATGTAAAAATATATACATAAATTCTTTCAAAACCGACCAACTTGTCCAAGCCCGACTAACCTGACCCAGCCTAACCTGACTCGGGTTGGGCCTAGGTTGATAAACTTGGTTTAACCTCAGGTTGGGTTAGGCCTAAGCTCGAGGTTTGCACCTTTAGGGTTGGGCTTAGGTTAACCTTCAACCTGATCCAACCCGCTCGAGTTGCACCCCTAGTGGGGGAGGGTCGAGGGGCAACTATTCAATTTCATAGCTTGTCAAGGGTACAAGTCAAGTTGCGTTAGGTCAGGTTGAGGTCAAACTGTAACCAAATCTGAGCTGTGGAACCCTCAACTCTAACCCTAACTCAACCTGAGGTTGGGTTAAGGTCAATGGTACCCAATTTGAGTTGTGGAACCCTCAAGCCTAATTGTAATATCCTTGCTTTTAAATTTGATCCCTCCAATTGTAAGGGTAAAAAGGGTGTTTTGAACTACTTTTTTATAGGGGTGCAAATGGATCATATCGTGATCCCCTCGACCCTCCCCCTACTTTTTTATAGGGGTTCAAAACACCCTTTTTACCCTTACAATAGGAAGATTTTCTTTTTTGGGTCGATTTTAAATTCTATATTTCATTTCCATTATCAATAGAAGCAGTTCTTGTTTATTACACTTATTTTCTTTAATATGATCAATATAAAATAGTAGGGATGTGTCCGAATTTTTGTACAATTTTTTTTTATTTTGTATTTATAATTATTGACCCATTAGACCTAAATGGTCGAATTTCTTATCCACTACTTGGACAAAAGAGCAGTTTCATTTTTGGATCAGTTTTAAAAAAGCATATGCTAGAAGTGTTGGATATTAGATTTAATTAAAAGAATTTATTGGTGAAAAAAATCTATAAGTTTATGATTTAATAAGAGGGAATGAGGATGCTACCTTAAATTAAAACTTATTGATTGAATGAGGTGAAATAAATTATATAAAAAGACATTTTAAGGACTTAATTTTAGTCTGTGTTCAAACTTTTACATGCCCCCAATACCCCTGTTATTTATTCAATTTTCAATTCTATCCTACCCTTATCTATTATCTCCTCTTAGTGATTTTTTAACGTGCATTTGTAGGTGCCACTTAGCCACTTTATTAAAAAGGGGGACCTTTCTATGACATTAAAACCAGTTGCAATATGTTGATACCAAAAATTATTGAATGCTGCAACACAACCAAACTAGTATATGTAGTTTTTGCTTATTTTTCATATGTTTTTTACACATAGGTTCTATGTCTGACAAAACACTTGGGTGCAATTAGAAACCCATGAAATCTAACTTCATAATCATTATAAATTAGTGGCTTTGGCTCGAAGAAAAACAAAATTTTGATCTACAAACATTAGCTACGATAAGAGAGCATATTATGAGCAAGAGTCTTTCTTTAGAGGAAGAAATTTCTATGCTAAATCAGTTCATAGTGAGAAAAACTAAATAGCCTTCTTGGCCTATTGGTTTCTCATTGAGATTTGACTGAATCTCTTCATGAGTTTGAACCTATTGTCTTGTGCATTCCTGTGCTTTGATATTGTTTATTTTGTATTTGTTTTTATCAACTTGATAAGAGGCATTCACTTTGTATCTATGTATAGATTGAAATATTTATTGTATTTGAGGTGTTTAAGAAAACAACACCAATGTAGGTTTTTTGTTGGCACATGTAAGCCAACTGTTCAACTTTGGTTGGCACTTTGAAGTTTAACCTGTTTAGATATTGCAAACACATTGAAGCCTTACTAGTTGTAAGGTTTTACTAGCACACAAAAGCCTAGTTGGTTTTAATGAAACTCTTAAGAAGTTTCTTAAGAAGAGGGCACAGGCCGTGGTTTGACTAAACCTCTATAAAAATCCCTATATGCTTTATTTTCTTGTAATCTTTTGTTTTATTTGTTTAATTTCATTGCTTTGTTATCCATGGCATTTGTATAACACACACAACCTTTCATTAATCTTGCATTTATCATCTTAAGAAGACTTTAATTGGGGGAAATAGTTTTAAAACCCAATTCACCCCCTCTTGAGATAGGCTAATTACGCAACAATATATATTCATCATATTACACAAAAATAAGTGTGATAAACAAGAATTACTTTTATTAGACTAAATGGTGAGTTAGTGGTCTAACCATTTTGACAAAAATGGGTCAATCAATGATGTCATAATTCAATAAAAAGTTTAAAAATGGAAATACAAATACAAACATGAAAATTATAGAAAATTTGGGTGCATCTCTAATAATGGACTAAAATTTTTAAAATTTAAAATTGACTAAGAGATGAAACCAATTTTTCATCTAGGTGGTGGGTCAGGATTCAATCATTTAGGTTAAATGGGTTAATCCATGATGTTAGAAATAGATAATAAAATTAAAAATAGATAAAAATATAAAATTTTGTAGAAAATGCATAGAGTTTGTAAAAATCGTTTTGCACTTACCTCTAATATTATATATTCATCATACTAAGCAAAAAAGTGTGATAAACAAGAATTATTTTTATTAATGATGGAAATGAAAACACAAAATTTAAAATCAACCCAATGATGAAACAATTTTCGTCCCAATTTTAAGCCAATAGTTTGATCATTTAAGTCAAATGGGTCAATATATGATGCCATAATTAAATTAAAATTAAAAAAATATATAGCAATACAAAAATTATTATAAAATGTAGATGTTTATAGACGTGGCAAATAATTCCTCCAAAGTTTGGTCCATCGTGGCATATACACCCCTTCTGTTAGAATCTATAGGCGGCTTCACATCTTTATCATATAATGTGGATATTTGCCTTGACTTCTCATCTGGATCACAATGAAAAAAAAAAAATCTAATCACTTTACTTTCTTCTCTCTCATTTTTCATGTGCATTTTCATATTCCTAATTAATACTAGTAAATGTGCACATGGAATATGACAATTTTAGATGATGATGATGATGATGATGATGATGATAATAGTAAATAATGTGTCCAAATGTTTTTTACAAATTTTTTGTATTTTTTGTATAGTTGAATTGTTAGCCCACCACCAAATCAAAAGATTTTCTTTTTTGGATCAATTTTAAATTCCATATTTCATTTACATTATCAGTAGAAGCAATTCTTGTTTATCCCACTTAATTTTCTTTAATATGATCATATAAAACAATAGAGATGTGTCCAAATTTTTCTACAAAGTTTTTTTATTTTGTATTTATAATTATTGACCCATTAGACCTAGATGGTTTAATTATTTGTGCTCATATGACTAAAAGTGTTGGATATTACATCTAATAGAGGTTGATGTAGAAATTATTACATCTAAAGGAAATGATCAATGATTTAACATAATTCAGAGAGGTTTTCAACATTATATTAAAATCAATGTTGTTTTAAATTATTACTTTTCCGATTGTAACTTCCACTGGAATATCTTAGGACCTCAGTGCTTTTCCAATTATTACTATTTGAACAAGTTATGTAGCAAAGGAAATTGAATGAGTAACAAAATAGGGGTTGATGTAGAAATTAAGAAAGGAAATTGAAAAATTGCAATAGTTTCCACTAAAACAAAAACACTTGCTAGGTCCTGGAAAACTAACTCCTTTGTACCTTGACCACTCTATGTAGGGTTGGTTGACAAAGAATATGGCAAGAATCAATAACAAAATAGGGTTCAATGTTGTGAAAATGAACCATGTACAAAGCTGACTGTTGTTCCTAGTCTTAATCAAACTTTACTTTACCTAACACTTTCCTTGTTTGGAACTATGATGTGAACAATTTACACATGTATTTGAGAACAATTATACCTATCCAAATTTGGGAATCTGATCCACTACAAACAAAACGTGAAACTATATAGCTACACATCCTAATCATGGACATAAACCCATCAGTGTTCTGGTACATTTACTGATTTACGGCAGAAGCTGTCACCTGTCAAACGTAGACAGCCAAATCTGTTTTTTTCCAAATTGTGCCATCCACAGCACTGCAATAATATAACAGTGTTGGATACATGGTTGTATGGACTATGGATTAACTTGTCATGTGGATGAGGGAGCCTATTACAGCCTGTAACAGGTGTTTCAGGATTCAAATCTTTTTAATAAAAAATACATTTAAATATCTCATAAAAACCAAATTTTGAATATATATATATATAAATCCCTATGTATTTAAGTACTGATACATAGAGGCGTATCGATATTTTGAACCATTACAACATAGGTTGTATAATGTGAATAACCACATTTTGTGTTTCGGGTTAGATTTGTTTAAAATGCTAAATGATTTCATTCCAATTAGGAGTGAAAGTTGGGCGGGCTGGGATGGGTTTGAGTTCAGTTCAGGTCCAATCCTAGGAATTGGGCCTAAGGTCCAAGTCTAGCCCAAGCCAAAGGGTCAAAACTTAAGGGCTTAATTCTGGGCTAAGCTCAGTTCCGAGTCTACACCCAGCCTGCACAGAATTTTGATACATTTGAGTTGGGCTAGGCCTAGGCCAAGCTTAAGTTAGTTAATCATTTCATAATAAAATTTGATATAAATGTATGCATGCATGCAGTTACGCATTTTTTACCTAATATGTATATATGCATGTTTGCATACAAATGTGTCTATATAGTATATAGTTGAGCTGGACATAGATTGGGATAAGATTGGGCCGAGCTTGGGTTGAGTTCGGGATACTTAAGGGCTAAGCCGAAGCCCACCCTAAGAACTAAAAATCCAAACCTGACCCATGTAAAATTGTGGGCTGGGTTGGTTTGCGCAAAGGTCAGGCCTGCCCAAGTTGGACCCTTAGTTTCAATATTAGAGTAACTATTGCTTCAAAAAGTTGGCTTGTGCTAAAGAATATTAAAGGAAAACTATAATCAAATCATTTTATTTCATGTGGCATCCAAAGTTTTAAATAGAGTAGAATAAATAGCAAAAATTGTAATAAATTACAAAGACCCCCCTTGTACCATGGGGTCAATGACTAAGACCCCCCCCCCTCCCCATTAAATACTATTTTCAAAATGACAAAAATGGGCATCCTACCCCATATTGACTGTTTTTGAATTCTTTTGAGATTTTACTTGAACCCTCCTGAAACCCAGTCCAGAATGCTACTGAAATCCATTCTACCTCCGTCCAAGAATCGATCTTTACTAGAGTTCAAGCCAATATCACGCCAGAACATAGAAGAACTAAGCATAATATCAAACCGTTGTTAGAGCAGAATAACTGCCTCCGTTGCCGGAGAAGAAGGCATATTTCTCCCTACGGTCGAAAAAGAAGAATTATTTTTGTTGGTGCCAGGGAAAAAAGGTTATTTTTCGCCATTATCGAAGAAAGAAGGTAACCTATTACATAGTAGTACAAGAAGAGGTAAGAAAGTCCTTTTGTTTGAATCTAGAGTTTCGTTTTTGAATTTTTCAAGTCTGTTATATACTTCGATTTGTTCATGTCTTTTATATACCTCGATGTTTGCTTGTTATATCGTGTTTTTGTATAGGTGAATATTCTCTGTTAGTATTATATTGTCTGAAGTGGGTATTTCATCTCGAAATAATATTCTTGAGGTTTGTGCTCAGGTCTTTAATATAGTTATTAAATGTGTTTGATTTCTATTAACACTTATTACTGTATTTGATTTCGGTATTAACACTTTTTACTATGTTTGATATTGGTATAATTTTCTTTTGTTATTCCTAGAAAACCTTTTTATCGTGTTTTATCTTAGTATAATATTGATCAGTTCTTTGTTTAACACTATTTTACTGAGTTTGGCCTTAGTCAAATAATGTTTAGGTTAACACCTTTTTAATACGTTTTATCTTAATAATCTATATAGAGGGATATGTGCCGGTATATGTTTGTTAGATTTGATTTGAGTTTTTACAAGTTTAGATCTGCTCCTCACAGAGAGTGCCTCATACTAACCTCATAACATGTCCTAGCCACATATGGGGAACATCTCCGGTACTTGTATTTATTATTCATGGGAAGATGTTCTCAATACAGGGTGGGATATGACTGTGAGGTCGGTGTGATGCACACTCTGCAAGGAGCATATCACAATTTGTTTCTTACCACTTGTTTATTGTTATCTTTGGGGATTTATTAGTTATTTATGGTCATATATTTAATATATTAATGTTAGTAAAAGCATTTGCTTTAGGGGTTTAACATTTGTTTACTCTTAGCTTGGAGTATTTAACAGTCATTTAGGCTGCATTTGGAAATGATGCAAATAACTGTTAATGCAAATATGTAGAGTGTAAAACGGTTCATATGAATTGCAAAATTGGGTTAGTTTTGCATTGATAAATTTACCTTCTTACCAAACAGACTTTTAGCTATAATGGATGCAAACATGAATGCCAATAAAGCATATGCTTTTTTTTTATCAAAAGCTCACTTGAATGCAAATTTACTTCTTTTTTATTGATGTACTTTTACATCTTATTATCAATGTAAATATGCATTGGTCTTTCATTTGTCAATGCATAAATGTAATGTTGCCAAACACAGGCAAAAGTGAACCAAAGTGCAAATTTACCCTAAACCGGGATTTACACTCTATTTGCATCATTTCCAAACGCAGCCTTATTGTTAAATTGCAAGTATATTAATGTTAGGTCAAGGACTTCAATATTGTTTTGTTGTTAGAACTTGAAAGTCAATGGTGGTGGATCCCAACATATACCTAAATGAATTTATCTCTAATTTGTTACCCACTTTGTCTCCTTGTCCATGTCAACATGAGAGGGGCTAAAGGAAAGTGTTTACAAATGAAGGGGGCTACAAAATAAAAAGAAAAAGGGGATTGTTTTGAAAATTATCAATATTACAAGGGGTTAATTAAAAAAGGGGGAAACCAATACATGAGGGTGGGGGAGAATGTTTCAGCCCCTAATATGTTACAAAGTCTAGGTTCAGTAAAATTGAAATTGAAATTGAAAACTAGTTAACATAATTTGTTGGTCAAATGATGGAGGATTTTGCATATATGTGCTAATTTATTTCTTAGTTTATTGAAGTGTGAATCAACATGGAATTTGATATGATTTTAGCATTGATGCTTGTTCATGGTTTTTCCCCCAAATGTCAAGTAATAGGTACAGTATCAACATACATCATGGTGGTTACTTTTTAAATATACAACCAATGATATATAGTGGTGGTGATGTGTTTGTAAACCATAATGTTGATGGTGACCTTATATCATTCATTGAGATATAGTTATTGATGAAAGATCTTAGTTACAATTAATCGATGAAGTATATTATAGGAAGCCCAATGTAGACTTAGATGATGGGTTGGTAGGGTTGAAATTTGATAGGGATATCCTGGAGATGTGCAAGGTCCATGAGAAGTATAGACACATTGATATATATGTGGCAGGGTGTAAGAGGGATATTGTAGGGTTGTCATAAGCAACACTATCACACGTTGAAATTTGTTCATCTAGTGTTGACCCACCACCACTAGGTTTAGTTGATCATGTGGATGAACTTGATTTTGAGGTTTATGTTGATTTTGAATTTGAGTATGAGTATAAAGTAGATTATGCGTCTAACAAAGAGGGTGATTCTGATTATGAGTTAGAATGTGAGGTGGAAGAAGAATTAGAAAGCTAAGTATAATGTTGAGTGTTTTGAGGATGAGGTTGAGGGTGGTGATGTTACTATGGATGAAGTTCCTGTTGACAAAGTTGATGATGTTGTTGGGTTAGACATACTATCTGATTATGAGCAACCAGACGAGTTGGAAAGTTTACACGGTTCTAACGAGGAAGGAGGACTTCAATTTGAGGATTTTGTTGAAATGCTATTTTTAGCAACAAGAAGAAGAAGAAGAATGACGTGAGAGCCAAAAAGAAATCATTGTTGGCGGTGCCCAGCATTGTTATTTATATGTTAGGGCGAACAAGACAAAATAAAAAAGAGGAAAATATGAAAATGCCCTTCTGCGACATATAGTACAGATTTCATCACTCCCCCTCAAGTTGGGGCGTAGATGTCAATCATCCACAACTTGTCACAAAGATCATAATGTGGTAGTGAGTATAGTCCTTTAGTAAGAACATCTGCAAGTTGTTCATCATACCTAATGTAGGGAGTGCACACGTATCCCTTCTCAATTTTCTCTCTAATGAAATGTTTTTCCACTTCAATATACTTGGTTCTATCATGAAAAACTGGATTGGCTGCAATGTTGAAGGCAGCTTTGTTATCACAATAGAGTGAAATAGGATCACCAAAAGAAAATCCTAATTCACTCAATAGGTTCTTGATCCATAGTAACTTTGCAACTCCATGTGACATAGCCTTGTATTTTGCCTTTGCACTTGACCTGGCCACCATACTCTATTTTTTGCTTCTCCAAGCCACAAGGTTTCCACCAACAAAGGTACAATATCCACTGGTGGATTTTCTGTCATCCACTGAGTCGGCCCAATCTACATCTATATACACCTCTACTCTCATGTGCCCATGTTTCTTAAAGAGTAAACCTATCCCTAGAAATTTCTTCAGGTACCTAAGAACTCTGTATGCTGCCTCTAGGTGTGCCTCCTTGGGTGCATACATGAACTGACTGAGGACACCCACAGCATATGCTATGTCGGGCCTAGTCATGGATAGGTAGAGAAGCTTGCCTAACAGTCTTTGGTACTACCTTGGATCTTTTAAGAATTCACACTACAATCCCCATGTTTGTGATTTACATCTATAGGTGCGTGGTTTAGCCCCTAGCTTCCCCGTATCCTTTAGGAGATCTAGGGTGTGCTTCCTTTGGGAAATGAAGATGCCTTGCTGAAAACGAGCAACCTCAATACCAAGGAAGTAACGCAAGTGCCCCAGGTCCTTTACCTCAAATTGTGTAGCAAAAAATGTTTTTAACCTCCAAATCTCTGAGACCCAGTCTCCAGTGATGACAATATCATCTACATAGACAATCACGGCTATTGTCTTTCCTTGTTCCCACTTTACAAAAAGTGTGTGATCAGATTGGCACTACTTAGAACCCATCTACTGAACTGCTTAATGAAACCTACTGAACCAAGCTCTTGGAGATTACTTTAGACCATACAAAGATTTCTTCAATTTGTAGACTTTTTATTCACTTCCCTTAGCACAGAAACCAGAGGGTTGAGTCATATACACTTTCTCTTCCAAATCACCATTCAAAAAGGCATTCTTTATGTCAAGTTGGTGAAGCTCACATTCAAGATTTGCAACTAAAGACAGGAGAAACAAGATAGAGTTCATTTTTGCAATCGGAGCAAAAGTCTTGGCATAATCAACATCATGCACCTGTGTGAAACCTTTCGCAACTAGCCGAGCCTTGTACCTTTCTATAGATCCATCTGCCTTATGTTTTATAGGGAAGACCCATTTGCACCCTACAGGTTCCTTTCCCTTGTGAAGATCTACCAATTCCCACATTCCATTCTTATGGAGAGCTTTGATCTCTTCTTTCATTGCATATGTTCACTCAGGAACAAATAAGGCCTCTGCAACACTCTTGGGAAGGGGAATACTATTAATGGAAGATAGAAAAACACGAAAGGAAGATAAAACATTCTCATAGGATAAAAAATGAGATATAGGGTGGTGTGTGGTGCATGATTTGACACCCTTCCTTTTTGCAATAGGGAGGTTCAGATCACAACTTGAAGTGTCAATATCAATAGGTTCAGGAACATCAACTGGAACAATAGTACCTGGGTGGGGTGAAGGATCCAACCCCCGAGATTCTGATGGCATAGGTGGCATGGTTTCCAGTGGCTTTGTGGCTATTGAACTTTGTTGGCCTTGATTTTTGTAGCGCAATCTCTGAAAGACACAAATGAAGGAGGCTCTGGAATAGAGGGCAAAAAAACTTGAGTTTGACTTTGTTTCTCCTCAACTCTACTCTCCCCCTGAGGAGAAACAGGGAAGTAGGGAATATCTTCAAAGAAAGAGGCATCCATAGGGACATAGTACGTTTTAGACGCAGGGTCAAAACAACGATAGCCTTTCTGAGCAAGGGGATAACCAAGAAAAATACACATAATAGCTATATGATCAAGCTTATCACGAGTAGGAGAGAGATTATGAACAAAACACTTACATCCAAAGACCTGCATAGGGATAGGAAATAAAGGAGCTGATGAGGCAACCTATATTTCAATACCCGAGATGGTGTTCTATTTATGACATATGCAGTATATTTAGAATAGAATCCACCCAAAATCTTTTAGGAACATTCATCTGTAACATTAATCCTCGAGCAACTTCAAGAAGATGTTGATTTTTTTCTTTCTGCAACCCCATTTTGTTGTGCAATTCTGGCACAAGAGCTCCTGTGTTGAGAGCCGGAAGAGGAAAAGAAATTTGTGAGGTTTCCATGGAAATATTCCTTGGCATTATCTTATTAGAAGATTCGGATCTCATATTGAAATTGGGTGTAAACCATGCGCTGAAAGTCTTTTACAATTTTAGGAACTTCCTCCCATGAGTGCAAAGGATAAATCCAAGTGTAACGAGGGAAGTCATTAACAAAGGAAATAAAATACTTGTAATCATTCTCAGTTGGAATATTAACAAGTCCCCACACATCTGAATACACAATTCGAAAAGGAAATTCTGATCTTTTATTACATAAAGGGAATGAGGTTCTACAATGTCTACTCAGTGGGCATAGTTGACACTGAAAATCACTAACAAACAAAAACTTAAACTACTCTAGAAACAAAAACTTCAAAGACTCAAAAGAGACATTGCCCAAACTGTGGTGCCACAAAAGAGACATTGTTCTCCAAGACGTAGAGACCATCCACCATATTCCCTCTACCAATCGTCCTTCTGATAGCCAAATCCTGAAAAACACAAGAATGTGAAAAAAAGGTTACTAAGCAATTCAAATCATGAGTAATACTACTAATGGATAAAAAATTAATAGGTAATTTTGGAACATGTAGGATATTAGATAAGGAGAGGCCAAAAGGCGAAGATATAGATCTTTAACCAGCAAATGGAGGAGAAGGATCCATCTGCTAGTCTCACTTTATCTCTGCCAAAGAGAAGATAATATGTTTGAAACAAGGTTGACTTACCAGTCATGTGGTTGGATGCACTGGAATCATTGATCCATGGGGATTCTGGGTTATCAGTAGACACATGGAAAGGTGAGGTAAAATTACTTGAGGAAGCGGCAAAAGAAGTAGAAGGTGTGGGTCCATAATCAGCATTGCAAAGAGCCCTACCATATTGCTCTAGGTGGTCATAGAAGGAATTGATAATATCTTCCTTTGGGTCAGAACAAGGGGGGAAGCCGTGAGAAGTACTCTGATGTTCATGAGATGCTAAGTGAGCCAAAGTAAACTTCTTCTAGTATGGCTTCTTGCTTGGCTCTTGTGCTGATTTCTTACCCAATTCATGTGCCTATTTCGGTTTCCCATTCAATTCCCAATAGGTTTCACGAGTGTGCCTAGGTTTTTGAAAATGAGTACACCACATTTTGTCTTTATCATCTGTCTTTTCCCCTTTTCTCGGTGCCCGGTGTTGCCCCTTACAACAAGGGCAATGGTCTCTTCAAACTGAACAAGTGCATAAACCTCTTGGACAGATGGAAGATCCTTGCTACCCAAAATCTAAACACAAATAAGTTCATACACAGGATTCAAACCCAGAAGGAAAGCGAACACCCTTTGTTGTGAAACTAACTTTTTATATGCTTTAGCATCCTTTTCGCTTTCCTACTCAATGTTCTGGTAATAGTCAAGTTCTTTCCAAACTAAAGTGAGGGCAGAATAATATGTTGATAGGTCCCTTTCTCCCTGCTTACATGTCGAAGATTCCACTTGTAGCTGGTAAATTCTAGCATAATGTCTCCGCTCTGAGTAAGCTGCTTGTGCTTGGTCCCATGTTTCTTTTGCTATCTCAGGCCACATAAAATTATGTTTGGCAGATGGTAGCATGGATGTCAAAAGCCAGGGCATAATTTTG
>NW_010729126.1:3598744-3620690 GCF_000365185.1 Nelumbo nucifera
CAGGCCACATAAAATTATGTTTGGCAGATGGTAGCATGGATGTCAAAAGCCAGGGCATAATTTTGCAATTTTCTTGGTCCCACTTATCGTATTCTACAGGACCAACCCTAGGTTCCTTTATTTTCCCAYTAATATATCCTATCTTACCCCTAACTATGATATACAGTCACATCTCCTTAGACCAAGCAGGTAATTCCTACCATCCAATGAGGTGAGAGTCATTGGAAAATTCATGGAGTCATGACCACTACTCATTCCACTATGATTCATGGTGATTCTCGAAGTTGCAGACTCTTCAACATTCATGGTTTCAGTCTATACGCACCACAAGAGAAGACACAACCCTCACTCTAAGTAAATAACAATCAAATAACCAACTTCTGTTGCGATACTGGTCACCTGAACACTCTCACATGTGCAATAGATCCTCCAAGGCTAATATTAGCCACAAACATCAGTAAACAACTGTTGTACCAGTCAGCCGAACCAAGTCACTCATGACCTATAGATTTCTTCACAAAAAAAAGGGTTTTTTGGATCATCCGACCCATAAAGGGATTAAACCCACCTTATATCATTTGGGCAAGGCAAAAGAACCTTAATATGTTCTTGGTATCAGCACCAAGAACAAAAAAAAAAAAAACATTTTACAAAGTGTCCCTGATCAGTCTGAGATAGGGTTGTTCATAAGAAGACCCAACCCGAGTCAACTAGGTTTTCTTCAGCACCGGTCGGTTTCAGGTTATAAAAAATCATAAATCGATGATTCGGTTCGGTTTCGGTTTTCACACATGAAAACCGAAACTGACCCGAACCGAACCAACTTAGTAGTTAGTTCCTATTTAGTAGTTACAACCTACTTAGTTCCTACTTAACTAAGTTGTCTCTATCCTAGTTACAACCTAACTTTACAGCAACTAAGTCACCACTAAGTAGAGCCGAAACCGACCCAAACCGACTCAAACCGATCAGGTCGGTTTTGCTTAACACAGGGTCAGTTTTGGTTTCAATTTCAGGTAACTCGACCAGGTTGGGTCGGTTGGAAAAACATCAGTAAACCGACCCAACCCGACCTGTGAACAGCCCTAGTCCGAGAGAATTCTAGGATTTCCAGTAACACTATAGGGAACAACAAAGGAAAAAAAAAGAACAATCGACCTCTTAAGAAGATTTAGTCAATCATCAACACCTCCCAGAATCTCTTTAGTCAAGTCTAAGCCCAGAACAGACGAAGGAGATGCAGTCGAACAGTTCTCAAGCCTAGAACATCAATGTGCTTCCTTTGTTCTCAGTCTAGAAATCACATAACACTTAGCCAATGCAGTTGAGGAGATTTTGCAGAGCACCAACCTACTTTGATGCCATTTTTTTAGCAAGAGGAAGAAGAAGAAGAAGAAGAAGAATGATGTGAGAGCCAAAAAGAAATCATTGTTGGCAGTGACCAGCATTGCTATTTATATGTTAGGATGAAACAACACAAAATAAAAAAGACAAAAAGACAAAAATTCCCTTCTGCAGCATATAGTACAGATTTGATCAAAATGGAGAATCCATATAATAGTTTAAAACTTAAAATAAATTAAAACAAAAAATATAAGTATTTTTTCAACTATTTTCATCATATAAGAAGTTTACAAAAATGCAAACATATATATATAATTGATTTGACCACAACATTAAAAACCAATATTAAAAAAATATATTGGAATTGCATTTCCTCTTGGTAAATAAGTAATTTTTATTATCTCATAAATTAAATAATAAAAAATAAAAAGATAGAACTTTTTATAAATTTTATAGAAAATTTTGAACATGCATTAATATTATATATTCTTCATATTAAAAAAAATGTGTTTGAAAAATAAGAATTATTGTAAGTAAAGATAGAAATGGCTAAAATACAAAGAAAAAATGAATTAATGTCTTAATCATTTGGTTGTTGACTATTATCATCATCATCATTTGATATTGCCACGTGCAACACGTGTGCACATTTACTAGTGTCTATATATGTATGTAGCTATATATTATCAATCTATTCTATTTGGAAATTAAGCTACAAAGCTCAATATGCCCAAGCCTAGCCTGAGTAGGGATGGCAACAGAATGGGTTCGATGAAGGTTTTGTAAATTCTAGATTTTATCTGCCTAGCGGTTGGATTTTGAGAATCCAAACCCTCCCCGTATTCAAGGATAGGGGTGAGTTGGGTTTAAAACCTGCATCTAATTTCCTATTATTTCTTGTTGCATAAAAAGCAATAAATAAGTAAAATAACATAAATAAATAACAAAGTTTCCAATTATTTGACTAAGATGTAAAATAACACATAAACTATCAACCCAACCCACTCAAGTTGCACCTACCAAGGACTTGTGCGATGTACGGGCTTTGTTAAGAAAAAGCTAAACAATAAAAGCACATAAGAGTAGACAATTGTTTTATATTTTAGCATTTTAAATAATTAATAATTTATTATATTTTATATACTACTTTTAATAATTTTTTACAATACAAAAATAACAATAATTAATTTCAGCTAGGTTGTTCATTAAACCGGTTAAACCAGCCAACACGACCCAATTCGACTCGAGTTAGTCGGATTTCTAGTATTTTTGGTGGGATTCGGTTTAGCAGTTTCCCAACCTAACTAGGTCAAGTCAATTTCGGTTTGGCCATTTGTAAATCGACAAAAACCAAACCGACCCGGCCACATATATATAGTATAATTTTTAATAAGGAAAAGTAGGAAATTTCCCATATTACTTAGTCTAAAATATTTTATATTGTAAATTTAAATTTTTTTAATTTACTTTTTAATAATACCACTACAATTTTTAAATTAAATTTTTTAAGTTTAAATCATTTGAACCAACCAACCAAATCGAAACTTGACCCAAACCAATATAACCCAAGTTGGTTCGCTTTCACTAATGGTTAGTTGGTTTCGGGAGACAAAACTCCCCAACCCAGCCAAGTTAATTTCGTTGGCCAAAAAACCTACAACTGAAACCAACTAACCATTAGTGAAAACCAAAACAGATTTATACATAATTATTGAAAATATATTTATCACAAAAATACAATAAATAATTGCTAAAAATACAATAAATATAAATTTTAGTATATATTTATATATAATAACTATAGATAAAGATTTTAAATTTATTATTAATAAATGTCAATTTTCTAAAAGTTATTTTCTATTATTATTAATTGATATAAGTGAAATAATGTTTTTATTATTAGTACATTAATAATTTCAATTATTATTATATTTTTAATATCTATTAAAAACAATTTTTGAAAGCTATTACCTATAGGAGTGTCCATGGTTCGGCTAATCGAATCATGGCCTTTTGTTGTAAATCGAACCAGTGGTACCAGTTTTTCCATTTCTCCAAACTGGTACCACCGGTTAACTAGTCCACCGGTTTGGTTCTTCAGTTTTTTATATTTATAATATATATTATCTAAATATTTGTATAATATTATATTATAAATAATAAATGATATATATATTATAAATATTTTAAAAATATAACGATATATTTATAAATAGATCGTTATAAATAAAATATAAGTCTATATTTATATATATAATGAATATATATTTATATATAATATATAGAAAATATGTGACATATATTAAAAATATATAAAAATATACATATAAATATATATACTCGTCAGTTTGATTAACCATCAGTTTTTTATAGGTTAACCAAAAACCGAACCAATCCTTCGATTTCTCAAAAATTCCAAACCGATTGGTTCGGTTAACCGCATTTTGCAATTCGATTTTCTCGATTCAATTCAGTTTTTCGGTTTTTCATGGACACCCCTAATTACCTATTTTTGTTTTTTGAAAGCTTAAATACCTCTAAATTATTTAATATATTTTGTATTACTTCAATAATATTTAAAAATTTTTAAATTATTTATATTTTATATTATTATTATAAAATATTATTAAATCTATTATAATTATTTTTATATTTTTGATAAAATTTTTAAAGTTATTACATTATTTATTTAATACATTTTATTTGTTTTTAAAAAATATTTAAGATATGATTTAGTAATTAATTTTTTAATATTTAAAATTAGTTATTTACAATATTAATTATTTATATATTTAAATAATATAATAAATTATTTATTTCAATATTACCTATTTAAAAATTTTCATTATTTAAATTTTATTTCTTTTAATGTTATTACATAATATTAAAAATTTCGTTATACAATATTTAACTATTTTTAATATCTTTTTATATATAATATTTAGTTATTGAAATTTTTAAATAATATTTTTATTTTAAATTTTTAATATTTGAATAATATTTAAATTTAATAATTTGTAAAATTATAATTTATATTTTAGTACATAATTTCGTTATGAATTTCAAAAAATATAAAATTATTAATAATATGATTATTATTAAATCTATGATAATTTTTTGTGTTTTTTAATAAATATTTTAAAGTTATTACATTATTTCATTATAATATTTAAATAATTCATAAATTTTTAATTCAAATTTTCTTTTGATAAATACAGATAAAAAGTGGGGGATAGGATAAATAAGACATAGAGATAATTTAGGAGATAAATAGGAATTATAGATAATTTAGGAGAAAGTGGAGGATAGTGGTGCCACTTGGCTAGATTAGATTAGATTTTGCTAGAGAGAAATTTTAGGAATAGTTTTAGGAAGGGATAGATATGGAGGAAAGAAGGATGGGCGAGGAATGCTAAGATGTCAAAGTGAGAGAGGGAGAAGGGAGTGATGGGGTGGCTTCATGAGGGAGCAAGGAAGGCTAAAATGAAGAGAGGCTAAGAGTTCTCTGGGGAGGGATGGCAATTTTGTGGGAATTTTCGGGTATCCAACCCGTCCTGACCCTAATAGGACCCGTTTATCAAAACCCTATAGGGTTTGGGATGGGTTTGGGATTTTAGATTAAACCCCTATAGGGTTTGGGATGGGTTTGGGTTTTGGCTTTAGGGTATCCGATACCCAATACCCAGGATGCATAAATATGAACCTATTATATATATCATGCACAAATTTATAAATTTTAAGTACTAAGATAATTATTCTATTTTTAATATTTTATTTGTATAAATTTCTTGGGATTAAAATCATCATTTGATGTAAATTTAGATTTGATGGATTGTTTATTTCATTTAGTTATGAAATGCTAATTTTAAATATTATTTCTTTTAATTTTTAGTTGGAATTATTAATCATATACATGTATTGATTGTTTTGATGAACACAAAAGTTAATATATACAATGTATTGTATTTCATCAAATATAATAAAAAGGCAAGATGGCTTAGTGGCTTTAAAGTAGTGTTAAGAGATTTGGTGTCATCATTAATTGATTTGGGTTCAAGTCACACTATAAGCATTAAAAAACTTTTTTTTAGTAGAAAATGTTTGGTCAAGGGGTTTAACGGGTTTGGGACGGGACGGGTTTAGGAATTTGAGAAGAAAAGTTAGATGGATTTGGGACAGGTTTATAATGTGGGATACATAGGCGGGTTTGGTAATGGGTAGGGCAATTTGCATGGATACCCTACCCGTTGCCATTTGGAATCGATGTAAATCAAGAACTGATGTAAAATTTACATCGGTTCATTTTGTAGGCATTTGGAAGGAGCATGTAATTATGATCAACATAAAACTCCACTCTGGTTCAGTTCTGCGTGCATTTGAATGGAGTGGAGTTTTACATCGATAGTCGACGCAAATACTACATCAATTTTATCGATGTAATGGTCACCTATTGTACAATTCAATGTAAAACATCACGAGTGTATTTTTACACTGATGACATTTTACACCGGATCCAAACGAAGCCTTAGAAGGCGAAATTATAACTTAAGTGTTTCGGCATGAAATATCCAAAAAAAAATGTTTCAACATGAAAATTATTTATTCATTTCATATTGAAACAAACAAAACCTTGGAAAAAGAGGGGAATAATTAGGGATGGCAATTTTCCCCATCCCCAACGGGGACCCGACTTCCCCGACCCGATGAGGTCGTGGATGGGGATTGTTTTGGCAGGGCAGGGATTAATAGGAATCCCCAATCGGGGTCGGGGATGGGGATTGAGGTCCTCGCCCCGCCCCGACCCCGATTATATATTTATATATATTTGAATGTTATTTATATTAAATATATATTTATCAAAACATATTTAAAACAGTATTTATAATTTAAATTCTTTATTTATTTTAAGTAAATTTATTTTTCAAAAGAAATACTATTATCTAAAAAAATTCCGGGTATTCGGGTCCCGTTGGGGATCGGGGATGAAGGACAAATTTTATCCCCGACGGGGATCGGGGATAGAGGACAAATTTTATCCCGACGGGGATCGGGGATGAAAATGGGAGTTAATTTTAGAATTGGGGGCGGGAACGAACCCGCCCCATTGCCATTCCTAAGAATAATAAAAAAATAACTACCAAATTAAATAAAGGACAATGTTGGAGATGACCTAGTTTTCTCATTTACACAATATCGTTGACATGGATTGGTCTATTTCTACTCTTAAACCGTTTTTTGACATGGATTGGCTTTCAAGCTATTGAAATTCCAATTTATTTATTTTTGGTTAGGAGCTTTCTTTCACGTAGTTGGACAATTCATTTGGCAAAAATAGGTACTTTTCACCATGGCTTTGAAAATTAAACCGGATTGGACGGTTGGATCAATTGACTTGGGAACCAGTTAGATAACCGATTGCATTTCACCCTAAAATTGTTTTTTGACCAAAAATCATTGATTTGGTCAGTGATCTGTTGACCTGAGCAATTAAACCATTGACCCATTAATCTAAATAATGGTTTTTTTGTTGTTTTTTTATTTTTTTTTTATTTGCTTTATTCTTTAAATCAGAATGGACCATCCTTTCAAACTGGACAGTCAGATCGTTCGACCCAAGAACTGGTCCCCTGAACAGTTTTGTGTCCAATCCGGTTTTTAAAACCTTGCTTTTCACAACTAGAGTTGATTCTTCATTGGAACTAATTTCGTTAGATGCATTGATGATAAAAAATCTTAGTCATTGTTCTCTAATAGTTCCAAGTCAGTCATCAACACCATTGATGCTTCCTGCTAGGGAATTGAGTACTTGAAATGAGGGGTTTCTCATAGACAGATCTCTAAGAACGCCAGTAGAAAGCTTTCTTCAAGTACATCAAATTCATTGTTGGAGCAGTAGATTTGGTTGCCGAGAGAATAGTCAAATTCAAACGTAGAGAAGGAAGCAAGAATGGGTCATTCATTAATCGCTTATCGGTGAGGTTTTAAGTTGGTGCGTGGTAGTTGGTAGATGTAGAATACGATTTTGGTATTAATGTGTTATGTTTGTGTCTTGAATTTTTCGTTTCAAATTAAGTTGAGAAAAAATTCAAAAGTGAAATTTCATAATGGGTAGTAGGGGTGTAAACGGATCGAATTCAAAGCGAATTAGGCAATATTCAAATTCAATTCGATATCTAACGGATATTGAAAATTAATATTTGAATTCAAATTCGATTAAATATTCGAATTTTCAATTTGATTCGAATTCGATTAATTAATTAATTTAGATAATTAATAAATATATAAAATAAATATTTTATTGATATAAAGTATATAAATTATTTATATAACTTAATTATTATATAAAATATTTTATATATTATATATAAGAATTAAATAATCAGTCGAATTCGGATATTTATCGAATCGAATCAGGTCATATCCGAATTCAAATCCAATTAATAATTCGATATGAATAGGATATCCGAATTCAACCAATTAGATATTCGAATTATCCAAATTCAATTCGATTATGTCGAATACCGAATTTGAAATTGGATTTTCAAATACTGTTGACCCCCCTAATGGGTAGTAGGGGTTTGTGAGAGAAAGTTGAATGTATCTTTTGATTTGTGAGAGAAGTTGAATGACTAAAGTGTATTTAGGGTTTAGGGTTTTTATGAAAGCTCCTCCTTCGTCTGTGAACTAGGCTATAAGTCAAACCATGTAAATCCATGCATACCTTATTCTTTCACTTTTTTTTATCCGTGTGGTGCTGTACTAATGTTGTGTTTGATTGCAATGTAAATAAATTTACACTGATGCAAAACTATGACAATGCAAATGATTTGATTGTAAATTCTGACCTATTTTTGTTTTAAAATTTAGCTTATTTTGTTTGATTGCAGTACAAATAAAGTACATTAAGACATGAAGCATAATAAAGTAAAACCCAAAACAAAATTAAGCCAAAATTTAACTTTTTTTCATTTACACTCCAATGCATTTCTACTAGTACAAATAAGATTGCACTGCAACCAAACACAGCCTATGAAGTTAAATTTCCTTAGAAAAAGGAAGAGAAGGATGAATTCATTGACAAGGATAAGGAGCTTTCTTTAAGACCTAAAGTCTTAAGATTTCACGAGGCTGCCAAATATCAAATATCAACATTTTTATGTACCTAAGCCTTCCTCAATGTTGTCCTAAGAATGTCACTGACTCACCACACAGCCAGATTAGGGAGTTCGGCTTGGTCACGACAAAGTCCGTTTGAATAGCTTTTACAGCCTTGCATTGGGAATATCTCTATAAGATATTCCTGATATAAGGTTGCAAGAGGTTGTTGGCACAGTATGAGCATGGGCTTGCCCTGACCGAAGCCAATCTCCATATTAGGTTTGGAGTTGTACTAGGCCTGATTAAATGATGGCCAGCCCTAGGTATCTCAATCCTACCTATGCTAGGCCAAACCCAGACATAGAGCTACACTCTACCACAAGGCATTAGACCGCACATCAGGAACATCTTCAATATACAAGTAGGAAGATGTTCACGACTATGTTGTCTTGTGGGTAGGGTGTGGGCAGCATCTTGTGGATAGCAGATCCGAGCATGTAAGTTGATAACCTTCAGAATATGGAGGCACAGGATCAAATCTGCATAACTGCAGGTTATCTGAGAAAAAAAAAAACAAACAAAACAAAAAAAATGGAGAAGTATAAATTTGTCCAATGCAGATTTCTGATTTATACTGCAAAGCTATAAACATTCAAAAGGACCACAACCCACACTCTATGCACCAATGCCCGCCCAAGCCAACTTATTCTGACCCTAGGAAAAAAAAAAAAAAAAAGAAAGTTTCTGCATCTAGTACCAAAACTGCTTCTAACTAGCTAGCTAGATTTATAGCCATGCATCTCAAATATTTTCATTAGTCATATGTTGTCATTGATGGGGTTGTAGTGTTGTACCATGGAGACAGCAATCATATTTGAATTGTGCAGCTACAATCATGTTGAAAACCATGGTGGTACCAGATCAAGACTCTTCCACTCTTTTTGAGATGTTTCTTGGTCATCATCTCAAATAACATTATATTCCTTAATCATCATCATCATCATCCAGCGTATCCCAACTATATGGGTCAGTTACATGAAATCCTGTTTCACCATATGGTTCTGTTTAAACAAGATCATCATCGTCATCATCTCTATTCTTTGGTGAATTAAATGTTTTTTAGGTTTTTTGTCTAATATCTATTGGCCTATATAACCAAATCTAAGGGGTACATTGGGTGAGACAGTGAGAGTAGAGAAATTTTAGAAAGAACAGAACAGAAATAAAATATTATTGTTGGAAAATCATGTCCAATTAACCTATCCTTCTAAGATATAAAATTTGAGAGATAGATAGATTTCTATGATAAGAAAGAATATATAAACTTAAATGGATATTATATATATATATATATGTGAGTAATATGGATTTTCAAGAATACAAGGTAGAAAAAATACAGGATGCATAATTTTCAATATATGTTTTTATGATACTTAAATACAATTATATTCAAAATATGCATATTTTAGTAGATTATACATGCTTTTACATACATATTTTTGTTCTTGGAATTTTATATAAGGAATTTGCCCGTATGCCATATGCATATTTACTATGGTTCAGACTTATTAGTAATGATTGATCATTATGTCATGGTGCCTCCTGTAGCCTAAGGGTGTCAATAGACCCATCCAGTCCAAAATCAATTTGGCAGATTGGATGGACCAATAAGACATATTGTATTGGATCAATCTAGTCCAAAATATTTATTAGATTAGATTGGATCTGATCCGTCTATAATAAATTTATATTGGATTAGGTTGAATTAAACTAATATCTAATCTATTGATATAAGATAAGAATATAGGTGCCAATGGACCAGATTTGGGTTGAAACCAATTTGAACATATTGGATGGTCCAGACATTGAATTGGACTGATCCAAAATATTCATTGGATTGGATTGGACCTGATCCATTTGTAATGGACTCACATTGGTCTGGATCGAATTGGACAAATCCAGTCCAATTGGCACCCCTACGTGTAGCCTAGCTAGTACCTCTTCCACTTTGCAGATCCTCTATGATCTAAATGTTATCTCTAAATGAACACCATTTTGTTGCAGATATGAATAATTGAATAGAAATACTAATCGTATATTCTAGACAAAAGAGTTCCCTAAACATTCCAAATTATACAAATTTGAGCAAATTTAGGCTGCATTTGGCATTCCTTATTTTAAGGATTTATCTCCTTTTTTGTTGTTAAAAACTCAGTGTTTATAAAAAAGGAGATAAGCCCCTATAATAAGGAATGCCAAATGCAGCCTTAATTTTTTTTCTGTAAAGCAAATAAACATTATCATTAACTGACACCAAAAGAAGGAAGGATAGATCAACAGAGAAACTCCAAAGGACTGTCGGACCAACTTTGAGTCAAAATATTTAGCTATCTGGGCAGTCACATGGGCCGCCTAGTTCTACCTCTTACTTAAACATGTAGGTTTCATTCATTTTTCAGTAAGTTATTATCCAGGTAGTGCATTTATGTTAAGTGTTTTTCGGGTAATAATTTTTACATAAATTCATTAACCCGTGCTTTTTTAATCATGAAAAATTATTTAGATAAGTTACATAATTTATCAATTTTTACCCATATATTCTATACTTATAAGGGGCAACTTTATAATCGGTTCCCGATTTTTCTGGTCTGACCGTCCAGTCTGATCCGGTTTTGAAAATACTGTTCTCTAGTATAAAACACTGGAGCCATAACAGCTCGTAGCTTCTCTTCAAAACCTTGCAAACAAGAAATATGCCCCCTTTGTTGACTGTGAATTTGAATGTAGTAGCAAAGCAACTAGCAAGGTGGAAACCTTGGATCCAAAAGGGAATCATTTCCTAACATAGGAAGGAAAACTCAAACCAGCTATTATGAAATCCATGATGCACACATTAGGGTTTGGATTTCCTTCTCACAGAATGCTCCTCACACCCACCTCACAGCATGTTACAGCCGCACATCAGAAACATCTTCTGTACTTGTGTGTTTTCGTTTATGGAGAGATGTTCCTCCCAATGCATGGCTGCAAGTGCTGCAAGGTGTGTGTGATGAGCATTCTGTGAGGATGAAATCCAGATTCCACACCGTATTTTTTACGATGCAGAAAGCAATCTTGTCACATTCGTTATTCCAACAGACTTCAAATATGTGGTCATTAGTTGCATTGTATGCGTTCATCACCATCCAATAGCATAAATCTTTGGCATGCTCCCTCAAATCATTGCACATATTTGACCTGCTTCATGCTCCATATTTAATATTTTTGCAGTAGAATCATCAGAGCAAAGAAGCCAACAATGAACTAATTGGATCCCATTTGATAGCGCATTAACTTCACCTTGATGCCAAGAAAAAGGTTTTAATAGTCCAGCTCTCTAATCTTGCAAACGTAAATCATGTTATCTCTTGAGCATGTAGCAAAGCTATTGTTATTGCTCCAATCAACATCAAGGACTGAAGCAGAATGAAATTCGAATAGTTGTTTCCGTTTCCCTGTTTTCAAATCCCAAACAATGGAAGTATTGTCTTCACTTCCACTAAGAATTCAATCACCCTTTTTGTTCCACTTCAGAGAGATGGGTCCCTTCTGTTTGTTTAGTGTACTCTTCAGTTCTTTATCTCTATTCCATATTCTTGTTTTCCCATGATAAGAACCAGTTGCAAGGGATATCCCCACCCCAATCCAATCAAGTGCGATGACACCATTGGGTTCCCCATTGGCTCTACAATTCTTCAAAAATAAACAAGAGCGAACAAGTGAGTGAACCCAACAGATCACAGATGAGCTTATGGTAACACAAAGCTTCTTCGATGGTTTTTTAACAGATTTAATGGGGACGAAAGAACCAGTCCATTCCAAGAGAACTCAATGATGTCTTCAATTCTTCCTGATCCAGTAAAATAATCAAGGAAAAATTGTGTGGATTATTTATAGTATCAATGCTAATGCTGCAATGCACATTTAGATTAAGAAATATGATTGACCATTTGATGATCCCACCCACCAAAGATGCTCATCATGAGGCCAACAGCTCTATTGGATGCCCTCCAAATTCGCAATGGGTGATTAACGCAGTAACCAGAAAGGACTGAAGTATCCATAATCTAATACCTTGAACAGAAATGGTATCAAAAAGTCTCATCCCCCATTTTAGGCCCCCTTCGTTTACCGGTAAATAAGGGAGGGGGGAATTGGTCAATGGGTATTTCTTTTCATTGACCACCTTTCCAACATTCTTTTTGCATCAAGAGCCCCACAGAGAGTCTCACTTACCCTCTCCCAAGTGGATAAATTACTTTCCCACATGTGAGGAGAATACTATAAACATAATAGGATAAATTAGTCTATTTTGACATTAACTTTTTATGCATATAATTATATTTTTACCAGAAAATCAAAAGAACATAGATGAATAAACTTAACCGATAACATAACATTTACCTGGGTAAGTTACAAAATTCTAAACAAATAAGACCTTGGTAGTATTTTAACTAGGGCATAATCTATTGTGCATGAATTGCACCGTGAAATCAGTGGAACAAAGAATAATGAAAATTGAACCACTGAAATACATCACATTTGAATCTTCAATGTTCTTAAAACTTTAATGGGAAAATACACCTTGTGAAACTTAAAACTACACCTTATAAAACATAAATCAATGAAAACTAAATAGATCATGTGAGGCCTTTTAACATAATTAAACTTTGATTTAATGTACAACAAATATTCAAAATGCACCATGGAAACCATTTTAATTGATTTTCCCACTTTTTTTTCTTTTCTTTTTTCCAACTTGTAAATAATACTATTACCACCTAATTTAACAGTAATGTAAACACATCTAATGAACTTGGAACTACAATTTGGGGAATGCTAATCCTAACAATGATAATGCAGATAATATCTAACACGCGTTTCCAACACTCATGAGTATTATGAGGACCCCAAATGACTTGCTAATTACTGTACTTTTCAGTACATAATGACAATATTCTACATCAACAGCTGAAGTACATTAAGCAATAACTAGTGAATATGTTTTGTGACGTCCTTCCCTCTCTCATCACTTTAAATTTTGATACTCCGCCCTTTCGTCTCACCTATATATTAATAAAAAGGGAAAAAAAACTTCAAGGAAACAAGTCATCAAGGCTGAAGCCCTCCATGTACCATGCATATAAAAAGCTTTAACAATTATCTATGCAAATGAAAATGACAGTGGTTTTTCCCCTCAACATTTATCACTTACATTGCATATAAAATGCTTCAACTGTTTCCAATGTGATAATCAACATTTTATTGCGTTTTGCTATCCTCTTCCTCTACCTCATATTCCTCATCATCGTCGTCCTTATCAATGTCCTCATCACCAAACAAGCTGCTTCTTGAAAACATGCCCAGTTCACCCTTTCCATCATCCTCACTCATCAAGTCAAGGCCAAATTTAACATCCCTGTGCTTTACTAAGAGCCAGCGTAGTAGCCTATCTTCCTTGTTCAGGTAATGCAACTCTTTATTGAAGTTGGGAGTTACCATCATTGTCATCTGCATCAGCTGACCCTGTTTGTAGCAAAACCGAAATGGTGTTTATTATACAATTAGAAACAACTTTTGGTGAAGGCGGAATTTTTTTCTTCAGTCTATTTGGAAAAAAGGATTATCAAGCTTCCAAATCCATGAGATAGTGCAACTCCAACATGAGTGCATCTTGTTACTTTGTATCATGTCAAAATCATAATTCCAACACAGCGTTATCAATGAAATAAAAGCAGAAAACAAGATGAGGCATATGTTCTCCAAAAGATTATAATAAATAATGATTTGCATAAGGTAAAAATAATATCACTTTCTTCTTCTAAGTCCAGTCATCATTATCTAAGCCTTGTCCCAACTATATAGGGTCAGTTACACGAATCCTGTTTTGTCATTATGTTCTCTTTAGTGAACATATCCATTGTTGACTTAGGAGCACTTAAAATCATTTCTTACTACTTCAACCCATGTCCTTTTTTTTTATCAATAACAAAACTTTCATTAATCAAACAGAATAGTTAATAATACAAAGGGGGAGATAAACTCTCTTAACTCCCCAGCAGAGGCATGAACCCCCACAATGAGAAAACCAGAATTACAACTGAGCCCAAAATATAGATTCCCTGTCCACCCCTAGCTTAGCTAACCCATCAGCAAACGAATTAGCAGATCTCTTCGCCCAACTGAACTTTATTTCCATGTCCTTAACCAGCCATCTGAATTTTATCCTTTCGTTGTTGTAGTTCCATAATCCAGCCTTGTCTTCTTGCAGCCACCCTACCACCACCTCTGAATCCCCTTCAATTGCAAGCCTTCTAATGCTCATATCCTAAATAACAACTGTGCTCTTTGTGCACCTTCCAAGACTGCAAAGATCTCAGCCCTGGGAGAGTCACCGCTCCTGATTGGGCCTGAGAACAGAGCTAAAGCAGTCCCATTCTCCCTAAATACACCCCCTATGCCTGACTGCCCAGGATTCCCTCTACTACTACCATCAAAGTTCAGCTTTATAAACCCATTGGGGGGAGGGATCCAAGACAGGCTTAGACCCATTTTGACATGGGCACTGCTAGCAATCTCTCTCCAATGGTCCAATTCCTTAGCAGATCATCCACAGTAAAATCTGTGAATAGGTCCAATGATTTCAGCCACTGAACTACCCTGATGTGAATCAGCTCTATCAAATTTTCAACACTTCTCTCTCTTTCAGAGAAAAGTCTTGGATTCCTTTCTTCCCAAACACATATCCTTTTCAGTCTGCCCCTATCCCTTCTAGCTCCTTCAACTTGCAAAGGATCATTCCTTCTAGCCCCTTAGGCCCTATTCCTTCTAAGTCCAGTCAGTCATCATTTTTTTCTTTTTTTTTTATTTTGATCAGCAGTCCAGTCGGTCATCATTATCATAAATCATCCTATTTCCTATACGAGACTGCCTAAGAAGTGCATTCCTTTTGCAAGATGTATTTTATTATCTAAAAGTAATTCTGTTAGGCTTCCAGACCACCCTTTTTCATAGTTATATCAGAAGCTTAATTTCCTGACAAGGTGACATTAATATCTCAGTACGAGATGCTTTTGGATTTTAGGCTACATTTGGTTGCAGTGGAATTTTATTTGCACTAATACAAATGCATGGGAGTGCAAATAAAAAAAAAGGCAAATTCTCATTTAATTCTGTTTTAGGTTTTACTTTATTCTGCTTCATGTCTTAACTTACTTCATTTATATTGCAATCAAACAAAATAAGCTAAAATTTGAAACAGAAATAGATCAAAACTTGCATTCAAATCATTTGCACTTCCATGATTTTGCATCAGTGCAAACTTATTTGCATTGCAACCATACACAGCATTAGGAAGATATGTTGTACTGCAGATATTTCTTAGATCTAGAATGTAAGTCACCGAGTGTTATGTCACAATCCATATAAAAAGACTATATAATGTATTTTACCCAGTGGGAGTGGGTTATAGGTGGAGCATTTAGATAGAGATTTTTATTGTCATTTTCACTTGTCTTCATTTAAAGCATTTCTCCTTGTGCTATTAGAAATAGAAAGAACTACTTCGATACACAAACATGCATTTCGAGAGAACACATGCATTCCTTTCTTCCCAAGCTGTCCAACACACAGAGCTTAATTCTGACTCACGTAGCCCTCTCCTAAATCCCAAGTTCCAATCAAACCCAAACATAGAAATAGAGGAAACAAGGAAAGAAGTAATAGGCTCATCCCTACAGCTGGAAATGGCAAAAAGAGAAGAGGGAATTGCTCCTTCAAAGGAGAACTACCCAACCAAACATGTCCCCAAAATTTGACAAGATTTCCCGAGCAAGGGTTATACCTGACAAATGGCAAGGATGGTAAAATTGCATGGATAAATTTCTAGGGAGAGGAACTAGTAGTCCTAGCCAAAATCTGAGAATCCCAGCCATCGGCCGCAAGTCCATAATGGTTTAAAATACCCCTAATTTCCCTAATATTTCCACGACATGTTTCCATTTCCATGAGTAGCGACCTGAAATTTTACTGAAATCAACATATTCTCCTATGAACACTACCAGCACTATGTGGAGTACAAGAGGTAGTTTCCATGACATACATATTCCCTAGTAAACACTACCAGTATGGACTACAAGAAATAGTATTATAACAATGTTATATACCGCCTAACTTACATGATTACCACTTTGAGCCAGCTAAATATTCATTTCAAGCATGAAGTTAAATATTAGTTTTTCTTTGTGTAATAAATTATTTGGTTCACCTATTACAACCATTTACATTTTCTTTGAGCTTAAATTTTGTTTGAACTCATTTTATCATGAAGCTTTGAATCTTAAGGTTTATAGGGCAACTTCTTTACATATTCTTTTCTCTATAACCTTAGTTTTTTTATGGGAAACGATAACTTTCATTAATTCTTTAGAAAACTTAGTACAAACTGTCACCTTCAAAAACAAGGTGACCCCTCATCTAAATTACAAACAGACCCAAAAAAAGGTTCTCCCTACTAACTCCTTGCTTTGCTAAAGTATCAGCCATTGCATTGGCTGATCTCCTAGTCCATAGGAGAATATGTTGAGCCCTCATCAAAATTACAAACAGGCCCAAAAAAAGGTTGAGCCATTTCACATCTCAAAACCTAAGCACCTTCAACAATCTTCCTCTCTTCCATATTTATACCCAAAATATAGCCTTTATCAAAATTGATTTTCAAATTAAACATCCTCTTAAAAACTTGTACCAACATTTTCAAATTCCTTACCCATCCAAGATTTCCACCTTCACATAACAAAATAGCATTAATAGCAAATTGCAAGTGGGTAATTGGCACCACATTCCTACTTACTCTCCAACCCCTCACCAATTTCTATCATTAGCCCTGGTCACAAGTCTCCCAAACACATTAGGAATCAATACAAAAAGAAAGTGGATTCTCTTGTCTTAAACCTTTTAGCACTAAGTAGTGACCCACCACCGATCCATTAAATAAAATTGAATAATAGTAAGTCCTAATGCACCCTAAGATCCATTTACACCATTTGCCACCAAAGCCAAAATTTCTCATTGCCTCAAGCAAGAAACCCCAATCCACCAAATCATAAGCTATTTTTTTATAATTACCAAATAATAAGCCTTTTCCAGATCAAGTTTGCAAATAAAGCCCTTCTTTCTAGTCCTCATCTCCTCAACACTTACATTGGCAATTAAGATTTGGTCAATGATTTGTCTGATTCTGTCCTTTACAAAAGCCCCTTGGAAAGGTGAAATTATGGAAGGGAGTACCACTCTAATCCTTCGGGAAAGAACCTTGGCAATGATTTTGTATAAACTATTAACCAAGCTAATCGGCCTAAAATCCTTTGGGTGCAAAGCATCAGCTTTTCTAGGAATCAATGCAATAAATGTTGAGTTCAGCCCCGGGTTAATCACCTCCCTTTCATATAACTCTTCAAATACCTTCCATAGATCATCTTTCAATACTTCCCAGCAATCCTAATAGAAAGCCATAGTGAAACCACCCGGAGAGAATGGGATTGTTCCAGCCCTGTTCTCAGGCCCAATTGGAGTGGATGATTCTCTCAGAGCCGAGAATTAAGCAGTTATGGAAGGAGTCCAGAGAGCTAAGGAGATGAATATAAGAAAACTTATAACTGAAGGGGACTTGGAGGTAGTGGTAGGGTGGTTGAATAAAGACAACAGTGGGTTTATGGAATTACAGCAATGAGAGGAGAAAATTTAGGCAGCTGGTTCAAGAGATGGAAGTCAAGATCAGTTGGGTGAAAAGATCAGCCAACTCTTTTGCTGATGGGTTAGCTAAACAAGGGGTGGAGAGGGATTCTATGCTTTGGGCTCAGTTGTAACTCTTTTTTTCCTGGGGAATCAAGCCTCAGCTAGAAGATAAGAAAGTTTATTTTCCCCTTTGTAATTATTTTTCTGATTAATTAATGAAATGTGTTATTGATCAAAAAAAAAAAACCATCCGGTCTAGGATCTTTCGATCTGATAATCTAGACCACTGCCTCCTTAATTTCACTTAAACCAAACCTTCTTTCAATCCAAGCCCTAGAATCCTCTGATAATCTAGACCATTCCAGACCCTCAATTCAAACTTTCTCATTCAATGGTCTCCTGAAAATATATTTAAAATAATCCATAAAAACTCAGTCAATCTTATTCTATTGAGAGAGTTTTACCATCCACCACTACTTTGGAAAAAGAAGTTTTTCCTTCTTCTCCCATTAGCCAATACATGGAAAAATTTGGTATTCCTATCTCCTTCCTTCAACCACGTAACTTGAGATTTCTACCTCCAACTAATCTCCTCTTTATGTAAAATATCCTCCAATTGTTTTCTCAGAGACCATAGCACTTCTTTATCTCCTTCTTCAAAAGCACCCATAGGTTCTTTCAAATCTAGATTCTCAATTTTTCTATAACCTCTAGCTTTTTCTCTTCCAATCTTCCAAAATATTGGATGTTCCATTCTTTAATTTTGAATTTAAGCTTCTTCAGTTTCCAATGGAACTTCATTTTTTTTTTTTTGATAAATGTCCAATGGAACTTCATAACTTCCCAATATACCCTTGGATTGATACCATCCCACCAATCCTTTACCTTCTCTACAAATCCACCATTACAAAGCCACATATTCTCAAATCTAAACAGAGCTGACCCTCTTCCCCCCTCATTTTCTTTAAATATTGTAACTAGCCAATGATCTGAAGTGACTCTTTGTAAGGCTTTGGATACTAAGCTCCCCCAATGTTCCTCCCAATCCATAGTAAACAAAAATCTATCCAATTTGGAACAAATTAGGTTAGCCTGCAAGTTTGACTAGGTAAATTTATTTATTGTATGCTGAGGGCAATTTCTTGAGATCAAACCTATCAATGAATTGATTAAATTTCCTCATGCTCGTGCTTATTCTCTGCCTTAGATTATTTGATTCATCTATGAATCTGATGACATTAAAGTCTCCTCCCAAACACCAAGGACCATCCCAAAGACTCCTAATATCTTCCAATTCCACCCAAAGTTCATTTCTTTCCCTATATCTATTAGGGACAAATATTAGTCAAGACCCACTTAAAATTATCTTCTACCTGTCAAAATTTAATTGACTATAAAATTGCCACAAGTTCTTCAACTCTAATCAAAGAATCATTGTCTCAAATGGTCACAGTACCTCCCGAGGCACCCCAAGCTGGGGAACACTGCCCAACTAAGGCCCCTAGCTCTCCAAATGCCTTTAGCCCACCTATTATCGAAATTGGCCAATTTAGATTCTTCAATTAAAGCTACATCTGGCTTTTCTCTCCTAAAGACCTCTTTAATAATGGCTCTTTTCCTAGCCCTCCCCAAACCTCTAACATTCCAACTTACAATCTTCATATCACCACCTCTATTCATTTAACCCCTTTTTTCTCCTTCACCTACTTGTTCCCCCTAACCCTTCCCCTTTTCTCACTAAACTTCTTATCCCCTTCTTCATCTCTCTTTAATCTTTCAACCTCACCCATCTTCCTTTTCCTAACTTTGCCTTCTTCCTTATCATTCTTTAGGAAAACTTTCAAATCATTTGGGTTCTTCAGCCTACACCCTAGCTTATTTATAAAGCCAGCCACTGAACCACTTGTTTCATCACTGTAGAGAACACTGATGTGGACCCCACAGCTAAAGTCCCACTGTGTTCGTAGGGTAGAAGGTGTTCTAGTCTTTCTAGGGTTAGCTGGTGGTCAGTTAGTTATTTCAGTTGTTATTTATTTCAGTCTTATTTTGCTCTATTTGTTATGTAAATACTAAGGGCAGATCGGTCCTTTCCATGTAATGAGCATAACCTATAAATACTAAATAAAGTGGCGGCGGCAGAACATTAAGCTTTTGTTCCTCCTTTCAACTCTTGTGTTATACTGCTCTCTCTTCTCTCTTTCTCCTCTCTTCTCTATACTTTTTCTTCTATTTTCGAACCTGAAATCCATTAGGGTTCAAGACTGAKAGCAGTCCYGAACRTCTACTTGGTATCAGAGCTAGGGTTTCTCATGTGAGTCTAGTCCATCCGACCACATGAGAACCATCTAAGGCTGGAAGCGGAGAAAGTAGAGTTCGTTGACTGATTCTTGGAGATCGTCAGAGGGTTTAGCAGATGTTTGAAGATTTGCCACAGTTGCAGAGTGCTGGTGATCAGGAAGAATCAGAGAAGGCTAGGGTTCGGGTAACCTTGGAAGGCAGCGAACAGCATTCTCTTGTAAGTTTTTTATTTTCTGAGAGAAGTACTATTAGAGAAGATAGGTTGGACCTATCTAGAAAGGGCGGCCAAATCACTCTAGGGTTTTCTTCCTTCTATTCTCTAGGGTTTTGTCTTAACCCTACGGCAAACCCTAATACTGGGTTGAACCTTGGGATCTACCTGTGAAACTTTTCTTAAGTTCTCTCCTCAACATTGATCAGTTTTAGGGTTTCATATTAACCCTACTACAAGTCTTATCCGTACGGTACTGTCTGGAATGTGCGGCTGAGAATTTGCTTTTAAGGATTGATTAAAACCCTAATTCTGCTTCAGCATATCAGATTATTCTCCAAGCTGTTTTCAGATTTTTTTGGGGGGGCTTTGAACTCTTCTAAGGGGTGAAAACTGTACAGTCTGTTGCTGTTGTGTTTGCTAATTGGTTTCAGATCAGACTTATACCTGTTTCATGCACATCTACCGTGAATACAAATTGGTTCTATACTGATTTTGTGATTGTGGTTGATAGTCCAAGTGCTGTTTTTGACTGTAGTAACCTTAATTTTGAGACTATTGGTTCTTGACCGAAATGGAGTTTAAGAATCAGGCAGAAGGCAGTTTTGGGAACAACAATTATGGTGGTGTTTCTGAGACAGGTTTTCAGATTACAACCGTAAGATTTGATGGATCAAACTATTTGGAATGGGCCCAATCAGCCATGATGGCTATTGGGGGAAGGGGTAAAGTAAGGTATCTCTTGGGAGATGTGAAAGAACCCCCCAAGGAAAACCCCATGTATACCAACTTGGTTATGACATGGCTGTGTAATTCTATGCAACCTCATATCAACCGAAATTACTTGTGGGCAAAGACAGCCAAGGAGATATGGGATGTTATGAAAGAAACTTACTCCCAACCCCTTACACCAGCCCTTGTAGCTGTTAAACCCAAATCAGGGGGTGATTCAAAGAGGGGCAGGAAGAAGGAAGATAAAAGGGATGTGGTATGTGAGCATTGTAAGAAACCTAAACACACAAAAGAAACGTGTTGGAAGTTGCATCCTCATTTGGTCCCGGCAAAGTTGAGAAGCAAGAAGGGTAATGCTCATGTGGCCGTGACTACTGGTTCAGCATCCTCGTCTAGCACAAGAGGCACACCCTTAGAGACCTTAGCTGCAGTTTGGGCTGCTCTAATACAGTTGGAAAAGGAAGTTGGCAACTCAGCTCAGTCACCGCA
>NW_010729126.1:3630704-3679205 GCF_000365185.1 Nelumbo nucifera
TCTCTCTTTCTCCTCTCTTCTCTATACTTTTTCTTCTATTTTCGAACCTGAAATCCATTAGGGTTCAAGACTGATAGCAGTCCTGAACGTCTACTCAAATTCTTCCTGTCTTGAAACATTAGGGACACCTCCCAAGTTATCTTCAGGGGCCAGTAGCTTTTCCTTCCCCCTTCTCATTTCAAAATCTCTCCCACTTCCCAACTCTTTCCTCTTGAGATCCTCCAAAATGTTTTCAATCATCTCCTAAACTCTTCTTGCCCTTTCTTCCTCTTCAGTATTTCCAGTCCTAACATCTCCACCTTCTTCATCCCCTACAATCTTAACCTTAGCTTGCAGCATGATGGCTTCCCATGGACCTGTAGGACAAGGGTTTTTTTTTTTTTTTTTTTTTTTGAGAAAAAGTTAACCAGAATTCATTAAATAGAACAAAGAGTACATGAGCAGATGTACTGAACAAAGGAAAGAGAACTTAAACAGCAGAAACGCAAAATTACAAGGGGGGAAGCCTGTTGCTGTATAAATTTTCTAAGTTTGCTCCAATTTTAGCTAATTCATCTGCAATATGATTCAACTCCCTCAGTATCCACAACAGATTTACCCTATAGGACAAGGTTTAGATGAGGGAAAGATGTTAGTATCCAAAACTGAATTGACAATGATGCTTGACTCTGTCAAGGGGCAAGGAATAGTTAGATTAGGAACACTCGGAGCCTCTCCATGAACACTGCTAATCACCCCACACAGAGCTACAGCCCGGAAACCTCCCATAGATGCATAACTCCTCTGACCACTTCAACTGTTTGTTGCTCACCCCTCCCTAGAATCTCCCTGCTTGGCCTCAAGTAATCCTCCACTACCTCCTTATGAACACCCTGCTTTGCATTAGACTTTGGTTCCAACGTCCCTTTGTTAGAGTTTAGGCTTTCCACTCCATCAGCCTTTTTGTACTCCACTTTGTTTACAACTCTACCAGTTGTCATCAAACAAAGACAACAATACTTTCTTCACCTCTTCCTCAACAAAATGCCAGTTTGTGTTTAGGTGACTGTTTTGTTCCTCGGCTACAGCTTCCTCCTTCCCCATGTTACCAACCAAAGACTCTATCTCAAAGTTTGAGTCTTCATCATCAAACAGGCCACAATCCACCCAACCATCATCTGCCTCGTCAATGTCTTCTAAATGGATTCTTGCATACCTGGGATTTGGACAGTCCATCACTATTTCATCTGGACTCTTCTAATCTACCTTTGGCCTTGGAACCCATTACAAAGCCGAGTTCAATTGCGTACTTGCCGCTTCTCTAACAAGCACATCAAATGGGGATGATGATAGACCCAACATACGTCCCTAGTCGGAGGCACGTTAATTCTCTTCGCATTGCTACTAGGGATGGCAATTTCTTCCCTAGCCGGTGGGGCGGGTTTTTTTGCTTAAATGGCAGATTTTGGGGCGGGTATGGGTTTTGGAATTCTACAACCCATACGGGTACGGGTAGGGTACAGTATTAGGCTAAGCGCGACCCTCCCTGATCCACATATTGTTGGAAAGCATATTAACTTTATGTACTAGGTGTTGAATTTAATAATATTTTGAATTTTATGTGAAGGACAATTGCTAGTTTATGTGTTTTTTACATGTCTTAATCAAATAATTAGAAATCTTGATGTTTATTTGTGTTATTTTACATATTTATTGCTTATATATGACAAGAAATAATAGGAAATTAGATGCGGGTTTTAAACCCAACCCGCCCCTACCCTTGAATGCGGGGAGGGTTTTGCACTTTCATGTGCAGGGAGGGTTTGGATTCTCAAAATCCAACCCGCTACGGGTTTTGAGGTGGGTACAGGTTGGGAGGTTTTGGGAGGCGAGTAGGGTCTAGAATTTACAAAATCCTCCCCAAGCATGCCCCGTTGCCATCCCTAATTGCTACTCGCATATGATTCGATGGGTCTTAACTCGTTGTAATTAGGTAGTGAGTTGCTAACACGATCAGCTTCCCTACGATTTGGTTCAGCACATCCCGCTGAGTTCATCACACCTTTACTTCACCTTGGACCCCACATCTGATCAGAATTGATTCCAAAACTTTCAATCTCCGCATAAGAGGGACTACCAACACCCCTCCTCTTTAATTCAACATTATTTATAAATTTTTCCTTCCCTATTATCTTCTCATTTTGACCCCCAGCTGCCGATTGTTCATCTTCCCGAAACATCCCCTCTTTTTCTCTTTCCTCTCTATCCTTCTTCCATATAGGTAAACACCCACCACGTCTTCACCTTCTTCAACTTCACACCTCTCTTTCCAAAACAATACTTCACATTGTATTGCTAACCAAACCTTACTCCGGATCCCACCATGGAGAACTCCAATTGAGCAAGGAACAGCTTCTAGTTTCACTCTAGCCACTTCAACCACCACTGCTCGAAGATCTGTTGTATCAGTCGCCAGTAGAACTCCCACAGCTTTAACAATTTTGTTCAAAATTTCCAACCGCCACAGATTAAATGGGAGACCAAGGAGTTTGATTTTAAATGCTCCATCTTCCAGCTCTCTGCTATTACATGATGGAGACCAATTTTTGATAAAGACCAACTCAAAGTCAGTGTCAACAGATGTCAAGTTCACCACTTTCTCCCCAACATCAAGAATGGCCCTCATTTTATCAAATGGAAGATTGTGCACACCTGTTGAAACTTTCAAGTTTAGCCATGATCGCAGCCTGAATCAATCCCCAATCATTCACCTCTCTGTCAACTTTTAAAATTAATTTTTTTTCTCCCAATCTCCTCTTTCATCTTCCAAGAACAATCTCTGTGCCTTGTTCAGGCTCATCACCTCAACAATTTGGTTAGGCACCACTCTTGAACTATCAACTGGATCTTCCTTATCTTCTCTTTCACTCAGATCCTCTGTTACTTTATCACTAGTTGTAATTGCTTGCACGCTTTCGAACTCATTCACCTTACCAGACTTTGCCTCTTTCTTCATCAAGAACTTATGCAACTTCTCTGAAACTGGCTTCCACCCCCTACCCTGCTTACCTTCAGGGAAAGACTGATTGCTTTTTTTTTTTTGATAATAGAAAATTAATTCATTAATCAAAGGATAGATCTGTTACAAATAAGCCCAGAGAAAGGCTCAAGGTGCAGCCTCATCCTTATGAATTACAATCAGAACTACATAAAAATACAAGTAGCCACTAGAAGAGAGATTACACACAATTACAAAGCTGCCCAGAACAGAGAATCCCTGTTAACCCCTTGTTTTGCAAGAGAATCAGCCATCTCACTAGCCGATTGCTTTTTGTTGTTGCCAAAAAACTCTGAGACAACTATGAACCATCCCTTTTGATTATACTTCAATTCTGCTTGGTACTTCCTTCTTGGCATCTCTAGCCCACACTTCCATCCAGCATTCTTAATGGAATAGAGTGCTCCATCCACAAATCCTTTAAGCCACAGAGTAGCTTCACCCAACAAGAACACAGTTGCTCTTCCCTCTTCCCTAATCTTCAATGACAATTACCCTCTGCTTTTCCCTTCCTCCATGGCTAACTTCTTTGCTTCTATCACCAAGTCCTCATGCCACCTTGTCACTGGAATGAAGATTTCTTCTCTCCCTCTCTCACCATCTTTCCTCATCTACTGTTCTAAGTTCAGGCGATTATTTTAAATTTCTTTAAACAGGATTAAATGCCAACCTGAAGACAGAAGCTCCCATGGTACTAAAAGCCTCCTTTGTCCGTTGGCCTCACTCAGATGTGTTTTATATGTTACGTTTGATTTTATCTTTGTATTTTAACTTTGAATATATTTTATATGTTATATTTATGTATTTTAATTTGAGCTAATAGGCTTTTTAAAACATTCAGTTTAAAATTTAAGTATGCATTTTTAATTAATACTATTTTTTAATATACTCTTGATTTATTTTGAATGTTTTTAGATTATTTTGCAATTTTTTTGCATTTTTTGAATTTTAAAAAAATTTGTGCTTTGCTTGAAAATGCATGTGCCACACCTTGCACCTTGTGCCTCAGGCACAAAAAGCAGTTTGGGCTTTTTTGCACCTTGCACTTTTAAAACACTGATAGAATATGTCTTTTTCACACACAAAAATAATCAACTTGGCTTTGAACACCAACTATCGAATTGCCTACATAAACCTCTGAAACTATCCTCTCTAATTGCTCAAGCCCATAGATTTTCTTCCTTAGCTTACATGCTTTTCCTTCTTGACCTGGAAGTCTAAAACAAAGAAGGATTTTGAAAGAACTCTAACTGCCAAGTGCAATATACAACTACATTTTCACTTACAAACAGCATGAGGAAATATATAAGTCAGAAGAAATTGAAGAGGATCAGAACTAATAAAGATAGGAACAGAATTGCCTTGATCAGAAATTTAGAAGAGTACAGTTATCCAAGAACATTATCAATTCTGATCTATTTCCTCTTTAAATACACCTGAAGCCCTTTTTTCAAAGAAGTTGCAAACACATCGCTGTTTCTATAGAAATTTACAAAAATAACTCTTTATGTCACGTATAAGGACTACAAATAAAAGAACTCTAGAACCTGAATTCTCTAAAGTCCTTGTGAATAGCAAGCCATGAAGAGATCAGCCCAATCAGCATCCTCTCTTCACTTATTAAAATCAATATCCTCTCTTGCCATATGATCCAAACATTCGCCAAGGGAGAGGGAGACAACTTACATAAGACCTTCCCACTCTTAGCTCTGTCATGTGTCGACCTTCTATAGCTTCCTGGAGTGTTTGCAGCAAGATCCAATCAACCCCAAAATTGTCTATAACAAAAGATCAAACCTGTTTTCTGAAACTGCAATGCAGGAATAGGTGACTATTAGTATCATTTAGCTTTTTATAATAGCGTACAACAAAGGGTCCTGAACTGTCATTCCTCTGTCCATGAGTTCGTCTTTTAGAGGGGACTTGCTGAATTCGTACCTGTTTGCTTGGGAAGCTGGGGCTCTCTGCTCTCAGAATATGATAATCTTTTAGGAAAAGATTTAAGGGCCATTTAGTAACAGCTAAGTGGCTGAACTGAATGATTTAACGTTTTTTCTTTTAGTAGATAAAATAATTTAATAATAAAATATTTGAGGGCATAATAATCAACCTAACTTCAACTTCAATAATCTCTTCATTTTTTTTTTTTTTTTGAGAAAAGGTTAGATTTATTCGAAATAAGAAAGGTACATGAGGAGATATACACAGAAATCAGACACTCAAAAAGTTACATAGGCAGAAAACTATCACTGAATAAGTAATCCCTGTAAGTGCCAGATTTAGCTAGACTGTCATCTTCAGAGTTTAGCTCCCTTGAAACCCAGCCCATGTGAGCATTCAAGGAGGAGAGGATGTCTCTCACTTCAGCCAAGTAGTGAGCTAAGGCCCAAGGCCCACTGTCAGGATTAGTGAGCCAATTATGTGTTGGCTGAATCTCCTTTAATGGTAAGATTTAATAAACCCAGGTTTCTTGCAATCCTGATGCCGGTTAATGCTGCCATGACTCAGCCTTTGTTGAGGAAGCTATCCCAATCGACCCACTAAAAGCCCAACTGATATCACCATCTCTTCTTCGAATTACGCCTCCAATACCCGCTGCACCTGGGTTTCCGAAAGCACTCCCATCAAAGTACAAAGTTGTCTCCCCTTCCTCGGAAAATCTGAAACTGTGGGAAGTGTTGAGGTGTATGTGATTAGAGTGAAGAAAATTTATGGAATTTCTTTGGAGGTCAGAAAATGTGACCCCTCTGAAATAATTTGAGCTGGAAGTCCACAGGAAGCATCTGTAATAGATTAGAGAAATAAGCTCCTCACAGTTTTTTGTTCTGTCGGTAAACACCCAATTATTTCTCTCTTCCCAAACGCTCCAAAAGATAGCATGTGCAGCAGATTGCCTAACCATTGTCCTAAGCATTCAACCACATGTTCTGGAAAAACCCAACTGTATTCAAATAATGTTAGGAAAATTTCCAAAATTTACTAGTTTCCTCACAGTGAAGCAAGATGTGGTTGGCAGATTCCCCGGCTTTAAGGCAGAAACAACAGACATGAGGGAATAGATAAGACCTTCCATGGTTCTTTTTCTGAAGGAGATCATAAGTGTTGATTTTCTTTAAGCTGCCCTCCCACACAAAAAAAAAAAAAAAAACTGACCCTGGAAGGGATATGAGCACACCAAATTCTCTTGTAGGGGTACTGATCAGTGGTTTGTTCTTCCCTAACTAAAGCCTTGAAGCAAGATTTGGTTGAAAACATACCAGATGAGTGAAGGGTCCACATACGAAGGTCAGGGGAAATTTGGGAGAGGTATACCTCTCTCAGGGTGTGCAAGAAGTTAGTGATTTCACTAAGTTCCAGGTCCCTTAGAGGTCTCCTAAGAGTTAGGTTCCAATTGAAATAGGGGGAGTAAAACCTAGGATATGGAAGCTTCTTGGTTTGAGGTAAGTCTGAAAAGGCAAGGGAAGGAGTTGGCCAAGGTTGAGTTACCCCACCAAAGATCAGTCCAGAACTTAATTCTATCGCCCTTGCCCACCTTATATCTGATAAAAGAGACGAAAAAAGTGCAAGTCAAGGTTATACCTTTCCAAGGGTGGGTGTCTTTGACCCGATTCAAGTGAAGCTTGCTATCCCAACCGTTGGTGTTCTTCCCGTATTTGCTAGTGATTACAGTAGTCCATAGCGCACTTGGTTCTAGGGGGAACCGCCACAACCATTTACTAAGAAGAGCTGTGTTTCTTTCTTTCAAGTGGCCTACTCCCAACCCACCACCCTCCTTTGGTTTGCAGGCCTGAGACCACCTCACAAGGTGAGAGCCCCTTTCCCCACCTCCTTCCCAAATAAAATTTCTTTGAAACTTTTCTAACTGAATAGCTGCCTTGTTTGGCAAGCGGAAATGCCTTGTTTGGCAGGTGGGTAGGTTTGCCAGAGAGGCTCTAATGAGAGTGAGTCTCCCCCCTTTGGACAAGTAATTCCTTTTCCATGAGGTTAACTTCTCACATTTTTCTAGTATTGGTTCCCAAAAACTTTGATTTCTCGGATTCCCTCCAAGAGGCATCCCCAGATAGGAGAAGGGGAGATTCTCTGCTTTGCATCCCAAGATCTCTGTGAAAGTATTCAAGGAATGTGCACCAACTAGATTTAGACCAACGATACTGCTCTTAGAGAAGTTGACTTGCAGTCCAGAAATCCATTCAAAGCAGGTGATGACCCTTTTCAGATTTGAAACAATTTCTTCATCAACCTCTAGGATAGTGTCGTCGGCGAACTGGAGATGTCAAACCTGAGTGGCTTCCCGTCCAACTTCAAAACCTCTTCAATTAAATTTCACTAAAAGACAAAATAATAAGCCATTCAATTTAGCCAGTTCAGCAGTTATCAAACATCCCCTTAGTTTTGAATGCCTTTGATGAATCTCATATCCATGGTCTAGTATCCTGATAGCTGATCCTCAGTTGATTTTGCTCCAATTTCAGCATAAGAGTTGCCAATGCATCCACTTCCCAGTTCCCAGTCATTCAGGTCTCTATGGAGGTTTAGACACCAATTTGTACCTTCTGCTGAATCATGTAGCAGTCTTTTACCAAAGCTTCCTTAAACCTTGTACAGCTTCTCATTGTACAGGACCTTATACTTTTGATACTAATACAATTACTTTAACTTTTCAAAAAAAATAACTAATTATTTAGGTGGCTGGTTATCACACCATGGATCATTCCAGAGTTTTATTCTGGATCCATTACCAATCTAGAACTTGATTCCTCTGGAAAACTAAATGAGCATTTTTGAATCCCCTTCATGGAGCACATTCCTAAGAAGTTCTGATTTCATTTGGCTCCCATCCTGTATGACTGCTTGCAATCCCTATAAGCATTTTTCAATCACTTCATTTGGTTCCCATCCTTCTGCATTTCTCCTCTATTTTTATTCCCAAACCTTCTACTCAATTGAAAAAGTTAGTTTCCTTTTTATGGCATTCCTTTTATAAGAATCCCCTTTAAAACTGCCACTGTACAGTGCAGATTTATCTGGTGCAGCATCCCACATAAACCTTAATACCAACAAAAAGTTAGAAAGACTAAAAGTTCCCATCAGCCCTGTACTACTCCCATGGACTTTTCTAACAATTCTTGTGGGCTGAATGCTGGGCCTTAAATGCTAGTTAGAAGAGAATAAAACATGCAGAAAATATGGGTCCAAACAAGTAAAGTCAATTATCCATCTATTAATCAAAATGAATAATTATCAATAATGCAACATGCACAAAAAAAGATAAATAATTTTTAATAAATGTGTTCACAAATCATTATTTTTTCAGCCTTTGCCAAGTCAGACACCTGGAGTCAAGGAGACATACTTGATTCTATTCCCCTGTCTGAGTCCATGCAACACTGATAGCAACTGGCTTAGCTCTATTTTGGGGAGTTATTGCCTCCTAATGTATAGAATACAGCAATACATGGGCTATATTGCATGTCCTTTATAGAGTAATACAATTATGCTTTACCTTTACAAAAAAAGAAGAAAAAAGTACTCTAATTCAAATATTCAATAAAATTAATTAGAACTAATTAACCAAAAATTCAACTAAATCATCTAATACTATTCCAACACGCAATGCAATGAATCCCTGTATATCAAATTCTTTTTACTGACATATGTGGTACTGCACATTACCATAGTATAACATCAGGTAATGAAGAGAAACATGAGAAATAGAGATGAAATAGAAGACAATAAAAATAACAAGAAACAAGGAATCATAAATATAAACTCAGATAAAAAATAGCAGTTACAGAAGATGCACCTGATAGTATCTTCCATCAAGCTTTTTAATACCATAACCCAACTGGACTGTACCAAATGATTTTATATCAGTCAGAACACCATTCCTTCTGTGGGCATGTTTTCCTACCCGAGCAACCAAGTCCATCAGAGCTTCCTTTGTTACATGGGGCTTCAACAAGAGCATACAATCATAAAGAGGCATGTTCTTTGTCTTTCTTTTTTTTTCCTTTTGCTTTATTGAACTGGTTTTCCTGTGATTGAACATAAATGAGTGCAAAAATACAAACAAATCTATGGTGTTCTTAACTATTAAATATTTATTTTTGTATAAAATAGAATTACAGATAACAATTGAATTGCAAAGTAAATTTTACTAAAGCAGTTTCGGGGATGAATGAAACCCCTTAGAAATGGAATAAAATAACCAATTGGAATTAGAGATAGTCTAATTAAAAGATGCTGTAAAGAAAAATATAGAAGCATTATCAAATTACAGAAAGAAACAAAGCATGCTACAAAAAAAAAAAAAAAAAAAAATTCATTTCAGATACAGACTTCGGTACCTGAATTGCAGGCTTGCAGGCTTGCAGGCTATGACTACACATTTTCAAAAGAAAGATTGTGGATGGACATGCACAACATAAAATTAAAATAAACTGAAAGTCCTAATGAACCGGGAAAAAAATAAGAACTGTTAATCAAAGAACCATAAATAATTCAACAAGAAAAAGTATACAATGAAAACTGTGAAAGGCAACGTGTTTGTATGCTAAATAAACAAGGAGAAGAGAGAAGATGCTTCACATTCTAGCAGGTTTACACAATTTCTGAGTTTTAATCTTTGGTAAAAAAAGAACAAGTGGAATTATGTAAAACAAGGAAATTGAGAAGAAATAAGATGCTAGTGTGAACCAAAACATAAATAGAGATCTTAAAAGAACAAAATTCCAGGAGGAAAGGCAGTTAAGCTCAAATGATTCACTAAAATGCCGTGACAACCAAATAATTAATCTAATAAAACAAAAACCCCTTGAAACTAGATATCAAATACATCAAAAACTAAGCAACACATATATTATCACCAAAAAAACCGGAGACGACATTATATTTTTAAAAAGAGAAAATCAAAATCAAAGTCCAACAAATCTACACATATCTTATTAATCGATTCTGTTAAAAAAAGGCAGATTCATTCAGACAAATCGAGACAGGTAAAAACATAAAAACAAACATAAGTCCTACTACACTACTAGTACAGCACAACGCACTGCAAGCAGAAACCATCATCGTCTTGATTTATACAGAAAGTAATAGCGAAAACTATACCATAAACCAGTTCAGAAACTGAAAAGAAAGAATCAATCTGATAAAACAAACTAACAGGAGAACCTCCACATTTCGTGATATACAACGAAAAGGAAAGGACTACAAGAAACCCAGAACAAATTATTCCCTATTACACTGTAAGAAAACTAAAATTGATCTTTTCTTTGAATACCTAAGGTGAAGAATTTTAGTTCGCAGGCAGCCCTCCAATCTCCGCCCTACTCCTCCCAGGCAACAATGAGACTGGGTCAGGCCGGTGGCTACAACAAATGTTTTCAAAAGCGAGTATAACGACCGGAGGCTGAACCGCTATTTCTCCGGCTCCAGATGTTGGTTCGGTGGTTCGACCGCTTAGTTGTCCCTAAGAACCCTAAGTCCTAGAAAAACAAGGTTACAGAAGGGAGAAAGAATGGGAAGAAGAGGAGCTGTTCAGCTACAAGTCTCGGTTCAGAGTGAACAATAGGAAGAAGACGCTGCTCTCTCTCTCGTTTTGCTTATTGGAAAGAATTAGACCAGACAATCAGAAAAAGTGAAAAAACCTTTCAGACCCTAAACCCTATTTTTCAATTCAGGTAAGATTTTAATGCGACAGTGAAATTGAGTGGAAGGAGAGAAATGGAGATCCATGGTGGCTTACCTTTAATCGCTGTTGTGCCGCTGCCGCTGCTAGTGCTACCACATGAATGAGAGAGAGAGAGAGAGAACTTCGCAGGCTGGGTCGGGCCGGGATTACGGATGAAGCCGGGCGGGCTCGTCCGGGTTTTACTCAACGCAGGCCCAACCCTAACAATTGGGCTTACTGAGGGCCCGTTTGGCGCGGTCTTTCGGCTGTTTATAAGCCGGGAAGACCGATTTTCGGTCTATTCCCGTAAAAACGGTGCATCAAAAAGACGCGAGAACCCATTTTGGGCTGATTTCGGGAAGCTTCAACCCTATTTTTCAATTCAGGTAAGATTTTAATGCGACAATTAAATTGAGTGAGAGGAGAGAAATTGAGATCCATGGTGGCTTACCTTTAATCGTCGTTGTGCCGCTGCCGCTGCTACCACATGAGAGAGAGAGAACTTCGCAGGCTAATCCTGGGTTGGGCCGGGATTACGGATGAAGTCGGGCGGGCTCGTTCGGGTTTTACTCAACGTAGGCCCAACCCTAACAATTGGGCTTATTGAGGGCCCATTTGGCACGTTTTTCCGTGTGGTCTTTCAGCTGTTTACAAGCCAGGAAGACTGATTTTCGGTCTATTCTTGTTTGGCTTGTGGAAGATCTAACTGCATCAAAAAGATGCGAGAAGCCCATTTTGGGCTAATTTCGGGAAGCCGCGTCTTTTGCGTTTTAATCTCACATAGAAAGACGTGGGCAAGTGCATGGAAATATGTGCGTCTACCAAACTGTCTTCAGGCCGCCCAGATCTTATGTCAAAAGCTCAATGCATCTTTTGACTATTAGAGCTATAAGAAGATCTTCTCAAAAAGATGCGCCAAACGGGCCCTGAGTTATTATTTTATGAAGCTACACAAACCAGGGGTAGGGATGGTAATTTTCTCCCTCCCCATCAACTATCTAGCCTCTCTGATCAGGCAGGGATAGGGTGGGGATGGAATTAATATGAATACTTGATTGGGACGGGGAGTGAAACCCACATCACGCCCCAACCCCGATTATATATATTAAATATATGTGTATAGATATTATATTAAATATATAATATTATTTATTTCATTTATAATATTTTTTATATTATTCTATATATATTTATCAAAATATATTTAAAATACTATTTGTATTTTAATTTTTCTTTTATTTTAAATAAATACCCTTCTAAAAACAAACTTTTAATTAAAAAAAATTAAGGGATTCAGGTCCCCGATGGGGAAGCCCTCTATGTCAAGGATCGGGGATGTAGGCTAAAATTTTTGACAGGGATTAATTTAAAACTTGATGTTAGGATGGATGGGGTCGCTTCAAAGTTAGTTCGAGGTTGGTGGTTCCATTTGGTTCCGGGTAGAACCTACCCATTTGCACACCCCTAATTGGAACCACTAGTTCTATTAGTGGATTAGATATAGTTTTATCATTAATAAATAGGGAAAATTCCTAATTAGTACCATGTACTTTGGGCCCAATGCCACTTTGGTCTCCGAACTTTAAAATGCGACGATTCAGTACCCGAACCTTTAAAATGTGTCGATCTAGTACCTACCATTAACCAATTGGTTGACCAGCCATTAAGTGACATTTGAAAAGACACAAATGCCCTTTAAATGCCATCTATTTTTTCTTTATCAACCATCCACATGTTGATAAAAATGAACAATCTCAAATCCTTGCCTCATCTATTCAAAAAAGTTGGGGTTATGTCTCAGTGGGCATTCCGGTGACGCCAAGGTCCCCAACTTTCTTGAACAGAAGAGGCGAGGATTTGGAACTATTCATTTTTTGTCAACGTTTGGATGATTGATAAAGAAAATTATATGACACTTGAAAGGTATTTGTGTCTTTTCAAATGGCACCAAACGGGTTGGTTAATGGCAAGTAATAGATTGGCACATTTTGAAAGTTTAGGTACTAAATTGTCGTGTTTTAAAGTTTGGAGACCAAAGTGACATTAGACCCAAAGTACATCCTATTAATCTAGAATTTTCCCTAATAAAATAAAAGGAAACCATCAATTGCCACTTTATCAACAAATTCATTTATACTTCATTTTTATTTACAAGTTAATTTGACAAGTTTCCTCATCTACAGGGAATTCATAATCTTAATATTTTAGTCTAGTAAAAATAATATCAAAAAAAATCCAATACTTTGCCACCATGACATGTGATCTATTAACCATTTCGATGTCCACAGTTCCACCAGAGTCTTGTTTTAGTGTAGGTACTAGGGTATTGGATGAGAAAAGAAACTACATGAACAATGAAAGCCTAGAGATATACATATATTTGAAGGATTGGCTAGTTGCAAATGATAGATTAGGGAGTGCTTGATACTTCAACTGGTGGTGGTTCACTAGATGGAGATGATGCAAATCAAGATGTAGGAGATGAAGGGGGTGGAACTTGAAGTTGAAAAAAAAATTGAAGCCAATATTTTTCAATGCCATTATAAAATTTTATTATATTATATTATATTATTTTATTCTAATTCCAATATATATTTTTTAATTTAATTTTATTACTTCACATATGATCAATTGTATGCATTAAATTAAAATAAAATAAACATTTTATTTTTTTAATTTATTGTTTATTTCTTTTTTTGTTAATTGTTTTGGTTTTTTTTAAATTATTTATCATTTTTACTTAACAAAAATAGAAAAAGTGAAAAATACTTCAAAAACTCAAAAGAAAAAATCAGGCTAATGGCCCATTAAGCTTGACATGGCATAGGTCCATCCAGGCTCATGCTACAAGCAATGTCGAGCTTCCCCTTTGAGGGGTTCATAGACTTCAAGGCTATCACCGCCTAGGCCCGGGACCAAATCTACTCCTCATATAGGGGAGCCTCACAACGACCTCACAGGCACATCCCACCATGCATTGGGAATATCTCCTATACTTATATGTTATTATTTATGGGAGATGTTCCCAATGCATGGTGAGTAGGAATGGCAATGGGGCGGGTTCAGGGCGGGGATCATATTCCTCGTATGATAAAATTTGTCCTTCATCCCCAATCCCCGACGGGGATGGGTTCCCCATGGGGACCCGAATCCCCGAAATTTTTTTAGATAATCGTATTTTTTTGAAAAATAAATTTACTTAAAATAAATAAAAAATATAAACTATAAATAATGTTTTAAATATATTTTGATATATATACAAATCTAATATATATATTAAATGAATGATTTCAAGTCAAAGCCCTCTACAATCAGACATGTGACTCATTTACATTCAGACACCTGTCATTCTAAAGATTTAAACAAAATAGATACATGTCAAATTCTAATTAGTAGTAGTTCAAGAACAGAACCCATTAGACATGTGTCAAATTCTAATTATTGGTAATTAAAGAAAAGAACCTACTAACATAGAGAGTGGAGCCTACCACCATATAGAATTGTGAGAAATGCGAAGCTCCCACTTTCAATCCTTTCTGAAAAAAAAAAAAAAAAAACTATGCTATTAATTAATGTTAACTACTAAACTAATTAATTAATTCCATCTATTGATTACTAATAATAATTACTGTTAACTACTTCTAATTAATTAATTACAACTATTAATTACTAATAATAATTACTCATTGATAATAATTAATTACTGAAAATTATTTCTTATAATAATTACTGCTAATACTTAATTATTGATAATTTATTACTCACAATATTGCTCATTATTAATTCGAAATGATGATTAATTAATGATAATTAATAAATATTTTCATAATAGTAATTAATAATTCGGAAATAATCATTTTATATTTATATTAACTCATATTAATTATTTTAAAAATAAATATTTAATGTTAATTATTTATATTATAATTATCATCGGAAATTATAATTCATAAATTTATATGAAATAATTAATTATATTATTATAAGTAATTATAATTAATAATATTATATTAGTTAATATAATTATATTGTTATTAATATCAATAATTATAATTAATTATTACTAATACTAATGATGATAATTATTACTTCAGAATGTTAATTAATTAATGATAATTAATAAGTATTTTAATAATGTTAATTATTAATTGGGATATAATCATTTTATATTAATATTAATTCATATTAATTATTTTATAAATATATAATTAGTATTACTTATTTACATTATTATTATTACAAGTAATTATAATTAATCTTATTATTATAATTAATTCTATTATTATTCTCCGATAAATACTTCATTTAATGAAAGTTACATTATAAAACTTTCTATTATTCAATATTGTTAAACTTAACGAATTATAAAAGCAAATCTAATTTATATGCATACATACATAATATATATTAAAGGAATGATTTCAGGCCAAAGATTTAAACAAAATGGACACGTGTTAAATTTTGATTAGTGGTAGTTCAAGAACATAGCCCACTAGACATGTGCCAAATTTTGATTAGTGGTAGTTAAAGAAAAGAGCCCACTAACATGTAGAGTGGAGCCCACCACCATGTAGAGTGTGATAAGTGGGAAGCTCCCAGTTTCATTCCTTTCCTAAAAAAAAGGAAACTATGTATTAACTACTAAACTGATTAATTAATTACAGCTATTGATTACTAATAATAATTATTGTTAATTACTTCTGATTAATTAATTACAGCTATTAATTACTAATAATAATTAATTCCTTAATTATAACAATGGTAATTAATAAGTATTTTAATAATGTTAATTATTAATTGGGATATAATCATTTTATATTTATATTAATTATTTTATAAATATATAATTAGTGTTACTTATTTACGTTATTATTGTTATTATTATTATTATTATAAGTAATTATAATTAATACAATTATTATTCTCCAATAAATATTTCATTTAGTGAAAGTTAAATTATAAACTTTCAATTATTCATTATTGTTAAACTAAAAGAATTATAAAAGCAATTACTATTTTAGGAATTAACTAAAAATCATAATTATAACAAATTAATTACTTCATAATAAAATAAAAATAAATAATAAATAATAATAATAATAATAATCTAATATTACTTATTTCAAAATCAATACACACATAATAAGAATATAATATTAGTATATTATTATTACAGATTTCATAATTATTAATATATTATTAATCTATATTACTCAATAAAGACATGGAATAAAAGAAAATATTCAAATTACCACTAAATGAATGAACTAAAAAACTATGAGTTTCCCTACCTTTTATGAGTTGACTTGAATTTGACACGTCAACATGCCCAAAATTATAATGTCAACCTACATTTCCTATTTCTATCTCCCAATTCCCATAATTCAGCATACCATTATGTTAAGTACAAGTTTCCCTACCTTTTTCCTAGACATTCTAGCTAGCCTACGTGCACTGTGGGGAGCTTAGACATAAAATCCATAACCATGATTGACCAAAAGAAGTGTTGCCACCTAACTTGGAGGTGACTTACATACTCAGGATGGTCCCATTATTCTCCATTCTTTCATGTTTCTTCTGTTGGATGGGCTTTGGAGTCCTAATTATATTATCAGTTGATTGTAGCCACACATGATGATTTGATTGTAGTCATATATTTTTCATCTCTTACTTCAAATAATGGATATGCATATGCAAATGTTGTTTGGCATGGATTGTTTTTCTTAGTAGCTCTTTGAATGATTTTCTTCCTTCTTTGCCTCTTTGAATGGATATCATTTAAATGCTTTTTATACATTCATATGTCCCTAAATATTAAGCAATTGTGATATTGTTGTAAACATCCATCTAATTTTACTATTTTATAAATAGATTAATAATTTCAAAGTTATTGATACTTTTTTGGGGGTGGGTTGCTTAACATGACATTGATTTTTTATTGTTAAATAGTAAATTTTAAATAAAATGATACTGTAGTTGCCCCTTACTTAGTATGGGGTCATTGTCTAGATAAAACATGGTAAGTATCTTAAATCAAATAAAGAGCCTACCCTAAATGTCTATTATAAATAATTAACAAAATGAAATAATTCAAATTAAATCAAATAATTTACTTGCTGAAAATTACTGGATTAAGTAAATAATAATAACAATCAGTTATTTATAGAAATAATTAATAATAATAACAATCATCAAGTACTTAATTAAGTAAAAAATAAAAATGAAATAACAATCATCTGTTATCATTAATGTTTATTCAAAGCATGCCCCGTAATAATTACCGAATACAATAATTAAACCTTAATTAAGAATCAATATTTATTAACATTCATTAAAATTGTTAAGCCAAATCATTAATATTTATTCTTAAATGCAAAATATGAATTAACAAATCTATTATATAATAATTATACTCAGTTGAAAAAAAATATTTTAAGTAAATATTTAAATAATTACAAATTTAGTTATTATTATTACTATATAACAAAAATTTTTAATTAAATACTAAAATAAATTAATAATAATAATAATAATAATAAGAGTGGTTAAATTAAAGTAATAAATGGTTCAAGTTGAATTTATTGACCCGTATAATTTTACGGGTTTGACATATAAGGGTCAATTTATATGGACCCATAGACTGTATGAATGTCTTAAAAAATGGCAGTTTATAAATAGTAATAAAAAATGGTGATAAAAATCATTAATATTAATAATATGTATATATGTATATATAATTAACTTCCCCGTATTTAGTACAGGGTCATTCACTAGTAATATAATATTAATAATATATATTTTATATAAATAACATTTAATATATATAAACAGTGGGGGCGGGGACTTCAATCCCCATCCCGACCCCTTGGGGAAGTCGGGTCCCGTCGGTAGGAATGGCAACGGGTAGGGTACCCGTGCAAAATGCCAAACATTTTCTACTAAAAAAAAATTCTTAATGCTTATAATGTGACTTGAACCCAAATCAATTAATAATAAAGCCAAATCTCTTAAAACTACTTTAAGCCACTAAGCCATTTCACCTTTTTTGTTATTTAATGAAATAAAGTAGATTTTATTAACTTTTGTGTTCATCAAAATAATCAATACATGTACATGATTAGCAATTTCAACTAAAAATTAAAGAAACAATATTTAAAATTAGCATTTTATAACTAAATGAAATAAACAATTTATCAAATCCAAATTTACATCAAATGATGATTTTAATCCCAATAAATTTATACAAATACAATATTAATAATAGAATAATTATCTTAGTACTTAAAATTTAAAAATTTGTGCATGATATATAATATAATAGGTTCATATTTATGCATCCCGAGTATCGAGTATCAGATACCCTAAAGTTAAAACCCAAACCCTATAGAGTTTTAATCTAAAATCCCAAACCCGTTCCAAACCCTATAGGGTTTCGATAAACGGGTCCTATTAGGGTTGGATACCTGAAAATACTCGTGAAATTTCCATCCCTACCCGTTGGAGATGGAAAAATTGCCATCGCTATGGTGAGATGTGCCTGTGAGGTCGGTGTGAGGCAACCTGTTTGAGGAGCAGATCCCAATTTCCTAGGCCCATTAGGCCCATATGCCAGCACTTCACAACACAGGCTGCCAACAAAAGTGGACCAGCCCCACACGGCCCACATTAGACTTCTGGTTGGCAGGAGATCAGATCTCGACTCATGTGAATCTATTATGGTATTACCTTTTCAATTCTTCATTTCTTCTTATGGGTTCGCATCTACCCCCCACATACTTGCCCCCCAAAAACGTCCCACAAAACCAGAACGCGATGCGTGTCATGACACACGCGCATTAAGCGAGACGCGCGTGGAACCCATTTCACGCCGTGAAATGCACCTTTGTTAATTCCTCTCTTGCCCAAAAGCGTTTCTTCTCCCATACTCCTCCATTCTACTTCGAACTGAAACTCTTGGCGCCAGACACCTTTCGTGACCCACTCACCGGAGATTAATCCAGTGGAGTTCCGCCGGCCGCCGCTGCCGACCATACCGGTAGGAGGTAAGTACTCTGTAAGTTTTTCTCATTTCTTATATATATTTGTTTTTTCTCATTCGTTTTCTAACATTCAAAGATCTGAACCCGCTGGAGTGGGAGCCCCCTGATGCCATTTCAAACCCTTGACACCCCCGAAATTTGAAAGCCCTCAAAAATTCGAAACTCTTCGGTCATAAGCAATTAAAATTCATAATGGTAAATGGTAGTTTGGAAGGAAGCATAATTGCCATGCTAGGAACTGTTGGTGTGTTTCAATACTTTGATTGTAGGAGGATATGGCTGACAATTTGTGTTGATGCAGCATGGAGCAATCTACGTCATATGAAGTTCAGGAGTAGGATTATAAAGAGAGAAGCCAGGGGTCTGAGTTCTTTCGGCAGTTGGTCCTATCAACCATTTTCTAAAACCCTCTGCAACTTGAGCGGGTTATCAAAAAAAGTACCAAAGAAATGTAGTGATATCTTCGAAACACCTTGTTTATTGCTCATGTATGCATTTAGGTAGCTGCTATGTTTGGAAGAGAGATTTTGGTAATAACCAAAGACCAGCAGTATTTATTTCTATATCTGCAGTAGCAGGAGTCATAGTGTTGTGTAGCAAATACTTAGTAGATATATACTCTCATCAGCACTGATGCTCCTTTAAATCTTTGTTTTTCATTGCTGTTACATGATCTTTGCAGATATGGCTTCTAGGTTTAAGGCTACATTTGGCATTCCCTGTTTTAAGGACTCCTTTTTGTGGTTAAAATGCCCCCAACGCCAAAAAGAGGTAAGTCCTTGAAATAAGGAAAGGCAAATGAAGCCTAAGACAAAATTTTTACCATTGCTGAAACCAACTGCCTCTTTTGAGAGAGAGAGAGAGTATTACAGTGTAGATACTAATAAAGAGAGATAGAATATTGACAAAGAACCTTTAATATTTCATGAGAGAATACATGACAATCATTACAAAGGGAATTATGATCAAATTCATTTGTCGCAACTGATCTCTCAGCTTCAATGGCATCCTCTTCTTCCACTCCCTCCGCTACCCCTGCTCCACCACTGGATCAGAAGTCGGTACTGGTGGTGCAGCAACAGCAATATAATATTGTCTTCTTTTCTTTCTCTTGTAAATGAAGTCGTCGTCGTTGCACATCTCCCACTCCTCCTCCCAGGCTGTTCCAGCCATGGCCAAGCGCCTCAAGTCAAAACTCAAATTCTGGAGAGTTTCGAATTTTGGAGAGCTTTCGAATTCCGGGGGTGTCAAGGGTTTGAAATGGCGTCAGGAGGCTCTCACTCTGGCAGGTTCAGATCTGTGAATGTTAGAAAATGAATGAGAAAGAACAAAAAAATATATATATATATATATATAAGAAATGAGAAAAACTTACAAAGAACTTACCTCCTGCTGGTATGGCCGTTGGCGTCGACCGACGGAAATCGACCGAATTAATCTCCGGTGAGTGGGTTATGAAAGGGGGCCGGTGCCAAAGATTTCAGTTCGAAGTAGAATGGAGTATGGGAGAAGAAACACTTTAGGCAATAGAGAAATTAACGGAGGTGCATTTCAGGGTGTGAGATGGGTTCCGCACGCGTCTCGCTTAATACACGTGTGTCATGATGACACGCGTCGCGTTCCAATTTTGTGGGACGTTTTTGGGGGGCAAGTATGTGGGGGGCAGATGCGAACCCCCAAACATCAGACGGTTGAGAGCTCTTACGTTGCGTGACTTGATGATCTACTCCCCGTGACAAATAACCGTCGGATTTGTTACACGTTTTACGGGGCGGGGCCTACACCCATCTACCATCTCCCATCGTTTTACGGCGTACGCATTCATGGGTACGACGAAACACAGTGGGGCCAAAGCTACACGACCTTGGAATCTTTTCTAGTCACTACTTACGAATCCCAAACTTCCACTATTCCACATTAGACGTGTAGCCGCTGTACACGTAACACATCTCTCGTAAAGCAAATCTCACAACCCTGAACTCGCCACACAATGGACAGGTGTACATCCAGGATCTCATCAATACAACAGCAAGCAAAACAAATCTCTGATCCCCCGCATGGCTTAGCGACCTTGCCTACCTACCCCATGTGACAACCTCCTTCGGAGCCGTACGATTTGTTGCATGTGGCAGGTGGATCCCAGTCTGACGGCCCTCAAGAGGCTCCTGACATTATGGTGGGTCCCACGTTCACAAGAAAACAAAACGGAAATCATGTAGTTTGTACGTTAAAGCAAGTGCCGAACACAGCGCTGAAACATAGAGAACAAAACTCGAAGCAATTTAACGTGAGACACAGACAGCGCCCGCAAATAACTGGGAGAGAGGAGGAGGATTCTGGAATCTCGATTCTCGACTCAACTTGTTTTTCTTTTCTTTTTCGACTCGCGACCAATCTCCTTCTGTCAAATCAAACACCGAGGACAAAAATAAAAAAAGTAGAAATGAAAATTTGAAAACGTAGAAATTAAAAGTCAGAAAAGGATGATGGACTATGGAGAGAAGAATCTCATGTCTTTCTCACGTTCGCTGGCTGTCTCGCCGTTGCTTTGCTCGAGAATTCACGCTTTCTCTGTAGCTCTTTTCTAGCTCCATCTGTCACGCTTTTTTTTGTTTTCTATTGGTTAATTAATTCGAAAGAGAAAGTTTGGGTTTTGACTTGAGGCGCTCTCCATCCGTTCATTTAAATCGGATCGGAGGGAGGTCTTAAGGCGAGAGATCTGGGGGGGGGGGATCGCTTCTCTCCGTCAGATTTCGCGTGGAGCTGAAAGAAAAAGCGAACCTTTCGCCGGAACAAGGAGCTTGACGGCGATGGGTTCGAAAGGCGTGAGGAGGAGGACGGGCTTGTTCTCCAGGGGGAAGAATGAGGGAAAGCCGAAGTTGGATGATTCAGAAGAGAACGATCAGGAGATGAAGAAGGAGAAGAAATTCGAGCGTCGGCTGGTGAAATACGAGGCTTTGCCCGATTATCTGCAAGACAATGAGTTCATATTGGATCACTACAGGTGCGAGTGGCCGATAAAAGACACGTTCCTCAGCATTTTCTCATGGCACAACGAAACCCTCAATGTCTGGACGTAAGTCTCTCTCTCTCTCTCTCTCTCTCTCTCGCTCGCTCGCTCGCTCGCTAACTCGCTTTCTTGCTAATAAAATTGATCTTTTGATGAACTTTAACCAGGCATTTGGGAGGATTTTTGATATTTGTTGGATTGAGCCTAATGGAGGTTCCAGAGGTTCGAAGTTTGGTGTCTGGTTTCTCAAGGTTAGTAATCCGTGTGCTATTTGCAGGGGACTGAGTCGTCATTTTTCCAGTTGCTTATTTCAAAATTTCACTGTTCTTTCTGAGTTTATTTGTTCTCTGGTTGATTGCTGATCAGAATTCCGGCGCCGGTGACGACGGCAAAGAACGTCTCCGACAGCGTTTTACCGGTAAGTACAGCTCCAAAACGGTGCCTTTTTTATTTCTTGACTTTCGGCATTGGGTAGCAAAAAGTAAAGAGAGGCCGTATGAACTGTGAATTAATCGATATTATGTCCGATAACCAGACCAGAACTAGATTCGGAAAGGGGGATGGGTCTGTTGAACCATTTCAATCCATATCGTTGACTAGGTGGGTGACCCGGTAACCGGCGACCCGGAAGTTGACAAGTCCAAGGTTTTAACGGTTTTGACTGGCGATTCGTTGGGCAACCCAACTCAACATGAGTCGGGTTGCACGTAGTTCAGTGAGTCAACACGAGTCCGCTGGGTCGCTTGTCGGATCAGTACGACTCGGGAGCTTTCTTGGTCTTGTATGTTCCAGCTTGTCTTTCCCGTAGGTGTACGAAAGGATCTAAATAAATATAAATATCAAAACCCCTTAAATAGTTAATAACTGAAGGAAAGAACTGTACTTAAGTACTTGATCTTGTATTGAATTCTTGTGCTGCTGAACAATTTATATCTATTAATAAAAGCATCTGGAGACGACTGAAGAGCTTGAATGCGAATGGTCAGACCTACAGACTGTGATGGAATCATGGAAATGAGGGGTCGTTTGATAACGGCTGAAATGGCTGAATTGAATGAGTTGTTGTTTTGAAGTAATTAAATAGTGAAACTTTCAAAGGTATAACAATAAATCCAACTTCAACTTCATTCATGGGAGGTTGCAATTGGGAGGGCTGAGCTGAAGATTCAATCAAGGTGGTTGAGCTGTTTTTAAAGCACTCTTGATAAGAGGGTGAAGTTGTCACTTGTAAGCCCTTCAAAAGTCTGAAGTAGGACTCTCCATGTTTATTGTTTAATTGTTCGCCAGATATAGCTTATAGAGTTATAGGGTGTCCTTGGGGCCAGCAAAAAATTGGAATTGAACCAGATCCGAATTTTAGACCCAAAATCGAACCAATTGGTTATCAGGACAATCGGGTATGGCCTGATTGACAACCGACCCATTGGTATCAAATCCTACAACTAGAAATGGGCCAAATGGCCAAATTGGTTTGGGTCCATCGGATTGGATCCGACCCATTGACAGCCCTACTTCCATTTTATGAAAAGTGAGGAGAACCCCAATTGGTTGTTAGCGATTTGAAGGGATGTTTGTTTCAGTCTCTTTGAATAGTTTATTTGGAGCACTTCAAAGCATGTTCAGTATTCAGCTCAAGTGTCCAACCCTCCCAAACAAGCCCTTATTCAAAGCAATTAATCATTCGGTTCAGAGTTCAGACATTTCAGTTGTTAGGAATATGACCCTATGACTTCATTGAAAAACCAGCACAGCTAGTCTTCTTGTGGTAAGTAGGGCAGAGCAGGGTGCACATGAGGTCTGCTCAGGCGTTAATCATACCGCAAAGAGCATGGGGTTTTGTAGATTTGGTTCTATGCTTTCATTTTTGGAGGGATGCCGAGTGACCATCTCCCTTCATCAACAAGGTTTTAAAAGGCTAAAGGAGCAGTTGAGGCATAATGACCCAAAAAGGTGTGGTGCAAGCCTCAAGGCATTGTGAGGTGTAAGCCTCAAAAATTAAGAAAAAAATTAGTTGAAGTTTATAAATAATAAAAATAACATATTATATACCAAATTACAATGATATAGAAGGTACAAATATCTATAAAATATAAGTTTATAAGCAATGCATTTTTACTTTTAAGCTAGCGTTAAATAAAATAATTGCCAATCAGCTAACAATTATAAAAGCTTTATATTTGATCAAAAAAAAATTTTACATTTCATGTTTCAAAATGGAAAGTTATAAAATTATTCAAATGGTCAATTAGAAGAAAGGGAACAACTTAGTTGATTTTATGTTTGCAAAAAAAAGTCTACCAAAAAAAAAGATCTATGCAAAAAAAAAAAAGAAGAAAATAAAACCATTGGGAAAAAATGAGAATAATAACAAACTTGGGATGCTAGATTTAGACTAATAAGAAAACAAATCCTGCCCTTGATTCATACAAGAGAAACTAAGAACTTGATTGGCCCTCTTTTGCATAGAACTCCCATAAAACAATAAGAAAAAATAATGGAACTTGATTTGATCTATTGGTTTTTCATTTTTACTCCTTTTATTTTGCCCATAATTATTAAAATGCTTCTTCTATATATTTTGAACCATAAAACTGCATAAAATATATTAGTTTCCATTAAATCACTAATAATCTTTAACCTTTAGCCTTACCCCTTTTATGCCTCAAGCTATGCCATGCCTTGAGGCTTGAGGTTTAAGCCTCATTCTCACAAAGGCTTAAGCCTCACATAAAAATCGTCAAATTCATATAATTATGGAGAGCAGATCTTTGTTGTCTTGTTTTTCTCAAGCTTTAGTGCTCTTTGCATCTCAAAGTTGTAATCGATTAGCTCACAAACTTGCTACCTATGCTAATCAGCATCATGTTTCCAAAGCTTAGGTATCACCTCCTTCATTTGTAAGGTCGATACTCCATTTTGAGATGTAATCTTATTGAAAGTTGAATGAATGTGCTTTTAGGCTTAAAAAAAACGTCAAATTCATAAGGCTTAAACCTTGAAGCAATACCTATATGCCTCACCTTATGGTTCAAAGACTTAAGCCTTTTAACACAGTGTTGATGAAACAATTATTCTCAAAACAAGGTAGTGGTGTACTGTGCATAGGGATGTGAGGAAGGTGGATAGGAGATCCATTCCGAAGTGCCTCGCTGTTTTTATAAAGAAACAATTCTTTCTCTTTTTCACACTGGATGATAAAAGTTACTCCTTGTTTCTATTTGTTTTTTGGTACTTTCCCACATTGGCTTTGAAGTGACTAGGCACCTTTGAATTTGAGAATTTCCTCTTTTATAAAACGAGGGAAAGTCAAATAGCTCAATTAAGGTTTAAATACATAAAAAAATACATAATGCCAGGTATGGTTGTATGAATGTGCCATAAGGACAGTTCCCTTAGGGTAATTTGACTTCAAAAAAATTATTTATATTTGCATGCATGTTACACTTGAACCCACTTTTGCTATTCTATGATTATAAGTTAATATGCACAATGCTTCCAAAATCAAATAATATATTTAACAGGTGAATGGTAAACTTAAATTGATATATTAACAGTTCCCTTGGCTCAGAAGGTGCCACCACTACTACCATTACCATTAGCCCATTCCAAATGCAAGCAGGCAGCTCAATTGTTTTTGTTTAAATGTTTCGGCAGGACTTGTCAAGAACACCAGTACTCCACATGGAGGACGGAAGCAATGGCGCAGCAATTCCCAGGTGGCCGTGGTTCGTGTTCCTGGTAGGGGCCATGGGGTGTCTAGTGTGCAGCTCGCTGTCGCACCTCCTGGCCTGCCACTCCCGTCGTCTCAACCTCTTCTTCTGGCGCCTCGACTATGCAGGCATCTCGCTCATGATCGTCTCCTCCTTCTTCCCACCCATCTACTACGCCTTCTCCTGCCACTCCCACGCACGAGACTTCTACCTCACCTCCATTGCCATCCTCGGCGTCCTTGCCATCATCACCCTGCTCGCACCTGCCCTGTCCGCCCCACGGTTCCGGCCCTTCCGAGCCACCCTTTTCCTCACCATGGGCTTCTATGGGGTGATGCCAGCGGCGCATGCCGTCGCCATCCACTGGGGCGACCCCCACATCTTTGTGGCGCTTGCGTACGAGGTAGCCATGGGCGTGGCCTATGCAACCGGGGCGGCTTTCTATGTTACCCGGATACCAGAGCGCTGGAAACCTGGCGCATTTGATATTGCCGGCCACAGCCATCAGATCTTCCATGTGTTCGTGGTTGCTGGAGCGCTTGCCCACTATGCCGCCACTTCCGTGATTATGGATTTTAGGGAGGGCTCCACAGCTTGTGAGCCCGACCGCTCTGCACTTGGCTGGGCTATAATGTAGTAGTACTAGTTTGCAATTTGCATTGTTAAGGTGGTTCCTCTGAAGAGGCTGTTTCAGGGGTAGGAGGCGTAGTTTTGTTATGCCAATACCAATATATAGCTGTTGTAAAAGTTGCAAGGAATTTTGGGGATATGGTATGATAATTCTCCACAAGTTTTTTTTTTTTTTCACCCGCAAAATCTTGATCATCACATGCTACCTGCAACTGAACAACCCCCAAAAGATGTATTATTTATTTATGTTTTTCAGATTCACATAGAGCCAAAGAGTTCATCCTTCCGGAGGGAGTGGGCTGGGTTGGTTTATGTTGGAATTGTTTAGCTGCGTGACTGACATGTTGAGCCATCATCAGATTTGGCTGTGGCTGGCTTAACTTTATTATCATCTTTTATTGGGATGTCGTTTACTCAACTCAGTCTTAATCACAGCCATGTTTTTTATTTTTCCAAATTGCAAAGCCCTTGATTTTTCTTACCACTCCAGCTAAGTTTTCTATGATCGTATAGTTTGGAATTTCAACATCTTTAAGGCTAAATCACAGCTATAACAAGGACCCAAGACGGTCTGTGGCCTCCCTTAAGGTTTCTTAGTCTTGTTTGGAACACCGGAGCCCGTAACTCATGAGTTAGCTCCCTTACAACTCTATAGCTGTGCTTGATTCATGAATTAAGCTTATGACAGTATGGGATCAATTCTATATTCTGTTGCCCAGTGACAACATGATCAAATGCAATTCAAGTAATGACCAATCAAGGCAATGCCATAACTCTTGCTGGCAAATTCAAGATCAAAATATCGATATGATACGACCTGTATCGGTGCATCCAGATATCCATGGATACACATGTTTTAAAAGCTTTTAACTTTTAAAACTTTGGGATGATAGATCCCAATCATCCCATCCCTCTAATACCTATAAAATATAAAAATAAAAAAATGAATATCGGTAATGGATATGTACCAATATCCAAATATCCAACTTTGGGTGTTGAGCGTAACCATATTTAGTTTGATCCTTGAGCAAACTAGAACCAGAAAATTTGCTGGACTTGTTCCAATAATAAGACGGAAGCTGGCAGCGGCAGAGGTTTGGCTTTGTGTTGGTTCAATCCCCATTGATAGGCCCAACTTTTATTAGTAACTCAAGTTGGGACGGACCTGACTTTCATATGATCATCTATTACTTAACCGTCTTTATATGTGAATGAGCCTAACTTGGAGTTGTAGTTACACGCTGCAAGTCTGGCCGGGTTAGGTCGGGTTGAGGCCAATCTTAGCCCAACCCTAAGTTCTAAACCCCCAACCCTAACCCTAACCCAACCTGACTTATCCTAACCCTAACCCTAACTATATTCCTTCAACCTTAACCCAACCCAACCCAATCCAAAGTCAACTTCGGGTTGGCTCAACTCAACTTTCTTCCCATCCCTCAAAATCTCGTAGAACTTCTTAGCCTTAGATCTTAACTCAAATTTCATTAATATATTAATCCCATGTTTTATTATTATTTGTTTGTTGATGTTTTTATTGGTTCTTTAAGTACAAAATTCAGAAAAAAAGTGTTTGAAATGACTATAATTTATTATGATGACTTATAATAGATCTTTTATGAGCAGCAAGCTATGGGTGGCAAACAATAGAGAGGAGACAAAGAATAAAATATTCAGAAAACATAAAATATGTTATCAAGGTTTTAGTATTTCCAATTAGGATTAAGTGAAGTGGTTATCTTAAATGAAATAAATGATAGTATGTGGTGGTGGTTATACAACTATCATGCATCTAAACAAAGTAGAGTCGGGTTCGAATTGGATTGGGTTGCTCGAGAGGTCAACCCTAACCCAATCCAAAGTAAAGTCGGGTTCATAAATTTCAACCCTAACACTAACCCGGGCATCAACCCGACCCGGGTTGGGTCCTTACACCCAACAGAGCCATCGGTGAACACATAAAATTAGTAGTACCCCCCTTTTCGCTTGCAGCCTGCTGATATATTGAAAGAAAGGTGGACATCTTCATCTAATAAAATGGCTACCTCTTAGCAAGCAAATCAAATTGGTCTCCACCTCATGGATCATCTTCAGCCAACAAAAAAAAATCTGTTAAAACATAATATCTAGACATCCAGCAGAAGTGTTGTTCCTTTAATTTGACAGGACTAATTGACAGAGAGGTATTACTACAAATAATATTCCTGCATATGAAATTTCATTGAAAGGATTTTTACACAGTAATTCAATGCCCAAGGCAAGAAAATCTCAAGTTCACGGTAGGATAACAGCAATGTACAGTTCCCCCTAACTAGAAAAGTACTGGAAAATTAAATCCTCTTAAGGTTGTTATTGTCTCGGTTGCTAAGTAGAAGAGAGTAGCCCAAGTCACTGAACTAATTACTAAAGAGCTCCTTCAAATGCTCTTCAGTATATTCCTTTCATGTACCAGCATATGCCTAGATCTTCCTACTGGGTTTCATTGTTTCTAAAGACCAATTGTAACAAACACTCAGCACATTGCCTTGCTTACCAGAAATTTGAAGGCAAAGAAAACCAATTTGACTCTTTCTATTCCTTATCATCCAGGTTGCCGCAATAATTCGCTTGTCACTTCTTTTCTCTCTCTTTCTCTCTCTCTTTCACGTGAACCGTTAATCTGTAGACAAGTGAGCTTGCATCTGTCTCTCCAGAAATGTTAATATCTTTCTAACTCATAACCTCAACAACCTCAGCTTCACTATCGCTATAATCTCCCCAACACTTGGTTGGCTTTTCTTCAACCTTTATGTTGGTGCAAGTTTCTTTTGCCACCACAAGTTCATCAGAAGTCACTACTATGGATCTGGGATTTTCTTCCACTTTAATACCAGTTTTTTCACACTCTACAGATTCATCTTCTAGTTTGTTTTGGTTATTTGAATCTTCTTCCTTCATTTCCATCAAAGATGTTTCAGCATTCTGTTCTGCATGAACTTCAGTTTTGGCTTCACCAACTTCAACAATCACATGTGTTGGAGATTCCAGTGGACTGTTTGGAGAACCTGGATAACCATTTGGTGACAGCAGAACACTATGTGGCGAAACTGGGTAACCATTTGGTGAGACTGGAACTCCATGCATGGGAGCTGGAAAACCATTTGGAGTCACTGTGAAGCCATTGGGTACCCATGGCTGACCTGGTATAAACTCAGCTGCATTTGGGTTCATTATTCTAGGAGGGCTAAAGTGATTTCCATCTCCAGCATGTTCACCATTCTGAAAACCAGCCTTGGCACGTGGAACTCGATTACCAGATCGGTTATACCCCCCTGATAGACGAGGGCCATAAGGAATCCGTGCTGTTGCTGATTGATGAAGAGACTTACGAACAGGGTTAGCATTCAGCATTGGAGGAATATTCACTGGTGGAGGTAAAATTCCTCCATGGTCTTTGAAACCTGTCATGGGAACTGAGCCAAAGACAGGGATTATGGATGGATTAAATGGAGGTGCAGAGGCAGAAAGTTTCTTGCTTGTTTCTTTCCCAGCTTCTGCTTCTTCATGCTTTTCCCCTTCTTCTGACAAAAGTTTCTCATTCTCATTCCCATTGGTTAATTCTTGTGGATTTTCACCTACCTCTGCCACCTTTTCTCCTGAATTCGTGGCCTGGTTGCCTGTTGGCAGGGATCTATAATTATCATCTGTTGAAACAAATTGAGGTTCTGAGTTGGACAAAGTAGTTGGGGTCTCCCTAAGAGTACCTCCTGCTTCTAGCAGTTCACATTCAGATGAAAGAGTATTTGAATCTTTCAAGGACTCAGAATTTCCAATCTCCATGGGTGCAGCTACCTCAGCTTCTACATTTTCTTCTTCAACAGGACTACACTTCATTTCTTTTAAGGGTTCAGATATAACATTACTTAGTTCAACATCTTTTTCAGTAGCAGTTCTCTTTATTTCTTCAGTGGAAGCCAATGGTTGATCATCTCCTTCAATCGGATTCTGGACCTTTTTTTCTTCTTCATGCTTTATTGTTGTCTCCTCAGTATGAGTTGGCTCTGTTGTTGACAATTCGCTGTTTGCCTGAGGGTTATGCTCATCATGGCTTTCTTTTGGTAGCTGCTCTGCTACAGCTTTCACTATTGTACCAGGTGGAGCCAGTGCAACTTCTTTATAAGACAAGAGCTTCCCAGCACTGGCTGCAGCTGTCAGAGATGCAGACCTTGTATGTTGGCCAGCTGGAGCAGGGCTACCTGGGGTTGATTTTGAGTTAGCAGATTTCTCTGATTCTGTTACAGAAGTAGCAGAACCGTTGAGCTTCGAACTGAAGCTTGAACTCTTCACAAATTTCTTTGGAACAGGACCAGCAACAGTGGCAGCAGTAGCCTCATTTGGTGATGTTCTAGGGGATTGGAAATTGGCAGGCCTTCCTCTGTATCTTCCAGAATCTGATACATTCATGGAGTTTGTATTCAATTTTGCTAGGCTTGGCCTCCTTGAACTAGAAGACTTACGGCCTGCAAGTGAACGACCCTTAGGAACAGCTTCCTGCCATCCTTCATCAGTGGTATCATCCTGTACCAGGTCATCCTGTTGCTTCACTATGGTCCCGTTTACTAGACTAACGGCAGGKTTCTCATCTTTTGATTCCAGATTTTGAGTTTCATGCTTGTTCTCTTTATCACTAGAGGTCTCTGTCACAGGGTAAGTTGTTGATAAAGTTTCATCCTTTTGATACTCGTCTGTGATTGTTTCCCACTGGTTTTGACATGGCCTCCCCTTGATCTGTCATGATAAGGAAAAAAAGGACATTTTAATCAAAATACTTTAGTTGCCAGAATAAAACCAAAAGGGAAACAATATAACCAGTTAAAAGTTAATACCTTCATACGAGCTTGCTTCTTTTGGTTGTCTCTTCCCTTCAGATCTGTATCTGGGTTTATGTAATCCAAAAGGTCTGATACACTGATGCAAAAGAAAAATAAATTCACATAACCATAAAAAAATGCCACAAATGATCATCAAATCTTGGAGAGGAATATTCTAACAGTTCAATGATCACTTTTTGTTCACGAGGAACTTGTACCAACATGAGAAGAAAACTATCAAAGTAGATTTTAACATGCTTCCCTGAGCAGTGATGGCCCTTCAGGTTTAAAACCTATATCATATTAGTTATTTTAATCTAAAGTGGTATATCAAATCAAGTTGTGGAAGTCTATTTTTGGAGTATTAAGATAAACGACAAACACCACAAGAAGGGGAACACTAAAAGCACGACTATTATAAAATTAACTAAAAAACTTGGGGTAAAAGAGATTATCCATGCATTGCTACAGATTGTTGAATGATCATATCAGTCATGGAAGAATGTATAGTCTAAAAAGTGATTAGTCAAACAAGAAAATTGTTAAACTAGGCCCTAAAATTTGGCCCATCATTTTTAATGGTTAGGAACTAAAATGCATAAATAATCAATAAATGGAACAATTTTTGGGTTATGGCCTATTGAGAAAGTGACTTTTGCTCAAAATACCAATCGGCATGCTGTGTATTAAGTAAACAAAAAAATTCCCACCAATACTATTGTATTACCTGAAGGGCAACAAATGACACCAATACTATTGTATTTCCAGCAGGGAAATAAAGTACTATCCTTTAACATGCATTACCTTAGATGGCCTTTACTGGCAATAGAAGCATCTGGCTTTGGAGTACCATTCCGTGCAGCTTCTTGCTGCTCAACTGCCTTTGACTCAAAGTATTCAAGCCATGCAGCAGCATCCTGAAACCACATAGTTAAGTTTATATATAAGTCTGCAGGGATAATATCATCATTGGCAACTAGGTTCTATCACAAACATTGAGAATGAACTCACCTGTGTACGGAGATCTTCCGATCCAAGCTTTGCCTGCAGTATATGTAGAGTTGTCTGTTCATGCTGAACACTTAATGAGTATGCTTCCATCAACGAAAGAGCAATTGCGATGGCATGATAACTGGCAGCAGTCTGTGAATAGAAATCAAAAGAACATATTAAACATGTCCCTGAGAAACAAGCCATCTAGATAAATTGCTTGAAAAGAGAGAGACCTGAATATGATCAGCTCCAAGAAGTCTTTGGTTACACTTGAGAGCCTCATGAAGGTACCGAAGGGCCACATGGATGTTCCCCAAGCCTTCTTCCATCATTGCCACATTAATATAAGTGGCAGCGGTATTTGGATGGGATGGCCCACAGGTTAAATGCAAAAGATACAATGCTCGATTGACATATCTGAAACCAAGGAAAAGAAACAAGTATATACAATTCATCATCTCATCAACCCAATAAACATCACATGCAATTCCATATAAAACCTATGATAGATACAATGGACATGGATCATAATACATGTCCACTGTGTCAAGTATGTTTTAACATGAGCCAGACAAAAGGTTTGACAAACGATGTTTCTACCTCTACTACAAAAATGTGCATAAAAACATGTTATATTGTACAAACAAGATCATTTTTTATGTTTTTACAGAAAAAAGCTCTTTTCTTTTGTCCCACTTTCTCTGCAAGAAAATAAACCTTGTTACGCAGCAGGTTAATGGCTTTTCAGGACTAAGCTGCTACTGCAGCTTTATGTACTTAAATAGGTATTACTAATCTCTGTGTGCATGTTTTTTCACATATACTTATGAAGCAGAGTGATACAAAACGAAAAAAAAAAGAATGAAAAGAAAAAGGAAGAAAAAATGTACAAAAGAAATACAGCTTATATGAAGATATTACTCCAAACTTTTCCTTTTATGCATATTCCCCAGGATTATCAAGTGAACAATTGTAGAGAGGGAACTAGCAAAAGAGAAACTTACTTCAAGGCCAATTCTGTGTGCTGAAGCCGATAGTAGAAAACAGCAAGATCCCCATAGCTTTTCATTGTATCTGGGTGATCAAGACCAAGTTCCCTCTCATTGATATCCAAAGCCTTTTGCTGATAGATGGTCGCCTGTTTACGGTGCATAAAGTCAAAATCATTGAATAAAATGAAGTGCATGCCAAATGTCAATTATAATATCCAATTTCATAAAGCATTCTTGAAGAACATCTTATCCTGGACAGAAAATTTTAAAAAATAATGATATCTTCTAAGAATTAAAAAAGAGATCTATGCAAACAAGATTATCAAATCTATGTTATAGCCAGCATGGATCAGATTCCTCTGGAACTTGGATATTGGGACATGTAAGGGTCATCATGAATACAAGAAAGAATAAAAAATAATAGCAGGAAAGGTCAATTTGTCAACATTTCCACAAAGATGGTAGCCAACCTAACAAAATAAGAGGTGTTGCTAGATATATATTGAATTAAATAAATAAATCTGAGAAAGTAGAATGAGGTGATTTGGTGCATGCATAGAAGACCATCTACAGTACTTGTTAGAAGAGGTGATCTGTTACAAGCTAAGGAGTTGGAAGAGCTAGGGGCAGACTGAAAAGGACTTGGGTGGAAGTAGTAAGAAATGATTTACGTGCCCATAGTTTGACGATGGATATGTCACTGAACAGAACGGAATGGCGAAACAGGATTCATGTAGCTGACCCCATATAGTTGGGACAAGGCTTAGATGATTATGATGATAAAATAAATAAATGCTTAAATTAAAGTAATGAATTATAAGAATAAGATTTGCTCAAAAGGATAAAATATGTAATAGTTTTTTTTAGATATTCAGTTTGTCTACCCCATCACTACTTTCTTATTTACGTCAGTTCTTTTTTCAGTTTTTCTCTCTCTATCAAATGGAATAAATAGAAGAAGAAGAAGAAGAAGAAGAAGAAGAATATGCATACATATGTATGTGTTTAGATAGAGATGTACTGACAAATAGATTTGTATAGTGGCCTATATATCAATATATAGAACAAATGGGTTTAAGGAGAGTACGAATTATACAAACCTAGACTTAAACCTACTGAATTAATGAAAACAAATTAGTTTATTATGGTTTCAATAATCTACATAATATCATCTCTATGTGCCATACACATTTTGTAAAGTGCTTTAAGCTAAATAAAACCACAAAGTGCTTGAAACAGCCATTACACTTCAAGCTTATATAAATAGTTGCAAATATTTACACGCATATCTAGACAAATTTGTATTGGTTAAGTATATACCTGGTTAAAATCACCAGTATGGTAGAGAACTACAGCCAAAAGGCTATATGCTCCTGCTGTCATTCGATGATAAGGGCCACAGACAGCCACCAGCTTTGAAAGTGCCTTCGTTCAACACCAAAGTTAGAGTTTAGCTTACAGAAAACCATCAATTTCCATAAATAGGCAGAAAATTTGAAGAATATGAGAGAGCTTTCAATACCTTAGTTCCACAGTTGACAGCGTCTTCCAGTTTCCCTTTATCCAAAGAAGTTTTGGATGATTCCAATAGTGTACGCCCATCTGCAGACGAGCATGCGACATGCTGTGGTGCAGAACCACCAGTGTTAAAGCTTCCATAAATTATTCATTTATGTCAAGTCCCAGTTTATAATATCAGCAGTTCTATATATTACCTTATAAACAGGGACCATGCTAATAATATCTGATTTTCTAAAAGGAGATGTAGTGTCCATATCGTAATCTCTAGGAACAAGCTCAAGTCCGACCTGTTACAAGATGAGACAACTCGATAAAAACAGGGAGAAAGTGAAATGACTAAACTAGATTATTTATGGAAACTAATAGATAAATACTACACCTTGTGGCAAAGTCCACGAAGAGTGGCATACTTTCTCAAATCTTGACAACTTTCACGTTTCCATTGCCAGCCAAATCTCTTCAGGAGGAATGTTTCTATCCACTTCTGTTTTAGGTCGTCATCATCAATTATGTCTGCATCAGCATTTCCATGAGGAGTTCCCAGCAATATATTTAAACACGAGGCCACCAACCCACCCAAGTCACTGATGTCATCAACTGCTGCAATAACTGCCTGCAGTATGTGCTTATAAGCTCGAACAACCATCTCATGCACACAAAGAGACTGCACATGAGGGAGCTTATCTGCAAGTTCAACCTGGTGTGATGGAGAGAAAAACAGCAAATCAAATATAAGAGATTTAAGCATAATAGTGGCTTTTCTTCTATTAGGATACTTGAGAATGAATCAAAAACATGCTCAGAAGTCAGAACCAATAATATCCAAAGTAATAGAAAGACATGAAAGTATGAAGTAACTTGCTATTTTATTTTTGAACAAGGATGAGTTGGTAGAGAATTTAGCAACGGAAAAACAGAACAATGATGAGCAGGGGAAAACTAGAAACCACCATCAAGAGATTGTTTTCATGCCAGAGAGGGGGGCCATTGTTTCACTACATGTAAACAAATATGGTCCAGAAATAAACAGGCATCTGATTATTAAGAAACTTATTTACATTGGTGACAAGAATAATGAATGGTCTTAAAGAGCCTAACAACATGAAAAAACAATAATGCTTAAATCGCAGAAATAATTTCTTATTTGGTAAATGTGTATATTTAAAGTCTCACCATTGTTTTGGGGACCCTTAAAAAATTTATTTATTGCATTGGCTTTGCTTCAGTTCAAACTCATGTGTCTCACAAGACATTCTCTTGGAACCAAGACGAAAGAAGCAGGAAAAAAAAAGCATTTTAGTTGCATGCATTAACAATGGCTCATCCAAGTACTTCTGGTATAGAGAAAGCATGATATTGGAACCATAACTACAAGTTTAGCAAATTAACTAACATTTTATCTGATTTCCAACTTTAAAAGTATTTAGAATTGGACTTTAGAAACAGAAAATAACTAAGCACCAATTTCTCCAATGGAACAAATTAACTAATATTTTATCTGAATTCCAACTTTAAAAGTATTTTGGAATTGGATTTTAGAAATAGAAAATAACTAAGCACCAATTTCTCCAATGAAACACAACTCCCATGAATGGTGAGCCTAAGAGTTCCAAGCTCTTGAAAATTTTAAGTAGTAACTAATTCAAATTTGAGCTTTTCAAATAGAGGTTCACTAAGACCACTTGCAAGGCCGTTACATCAACCTATTCAAAGTTGACCTTTAGAAGGCTGTGATATCAACAGAGCTTCATCTACTAGTGTACTCAAAGAAAATGTTGATAGATAAATTAAGTGCTTACCACACGTCCCAATGAACACATTTGTAAACCCCTGGTATGCATAAAATCAGTTAATGTCCTCCCATCAACTGGAGAAAGTTCCAGGGAGCCAAAATCAGCTACCTGATAAAAGTAGAAGCAGCATTATTCATTAGGTTTCAGAAAATACCAGAAAAAAGGAAACATTAAATATCAAGTTGCAGCAAATCTTACCAGTTTGGGAAGTGCAGTATCATCATAGTACCTGTGAGCCATCTCAATCAATTCATCAGGTGACTGCCAGCATTCAAAAGGATCAAATACAATAATATTACAACACCAAGCAGCAGTGAAGGATCATGAAATTTCTTGTTCCCTATTAAGCTTATGAAATCCTACTCTCCAATAATTCATAATACTATATACCATCCTCCCAAGGAATGAGCTAGCCATAAAGCCATATGAAGTTTAAGAAGAAACAACACTACTGAACATCAGTGAGCATATGCCCCCAGTTTCTAGGAAAGTGGCAGAGCAAACCTTAAGGTGAAGACCAGTTTCTGATTCTCTTAGGCGTAGAAATGCTGGTTCAGGAAGCAGCTTTCTCAACATCATTTCCTTCTCCAAGTCTGGCTTTTCTGATTCCTTCTGATCTGCGGTACCTAATTTCTTGCTCAAGTCAAATCCATTACAAGTACCTCCCTCCTTTCCCTGCTCAGTCTTTCTGCTCTTATCATCTGCCTTCTTCTTAATTTCCCTTAGCAATCCACCCTGTTTCCCAAGACCCTTGACAGCTGGCTCTACCTTAGCTTCTTCAGTTTTCTTTGGCTCAGTCTTCCCAGAAGCTTGATTTTGCAAATGCTGCACCCAACACGCACCGAGCTCCCATCTGATAGACCTCCTCTGCTTAGCATCTTCTCCTTGCAATTTTGACAGACTGTCCCTTAGTACTTTCCTTACCAAGCACCTAGCAGACCGTAAATCCCCAAAATCTGCATTCTGTGAGCGTTGAACTACACTTGATGATTGTGGTGAGGATGACTTGTGTAACAGCATTCTCAAGCTGGAAAGAAAGCAGGAATTAGACAATGACAAACTACTTAAAGACTGGGCATTATCATAAATCCAGAATTTGTGTATTCAGTGCACTTGGGGTTGTCTAGCCATCCAACTACTAAGCAAACCATGTGAAACTGACTTGAATTTAACCAAGTCAGCCTTGTAGAGGTCCCCTATTCAGCTCTCATAACTTAAGGTGTCTAAGCACTTACCTATTGACATTTAATGCATTAGCACCACCATCAGGTTGATCCTCGATGTCAATGTCCTGGGGAATAGGACTTCCCTCCCAGTTTATCTCAACTGGAACTTTTACAACTGCCGTGTATCCACAATATCTAACTACCACAACACCTAGAGTAGCAGTATCCTGCAAAACCACTAGGCTAATTCAGGTTTTAACAATAACTTCTTCAACAAGTTAAAATAAGAACCACTATACAAAGAGTAAACCATCAAATGGTGACAAATATAAAAAAAATTAAATATTTTTCTTACATGAACTGTTGCACTCTCATCTGCAGTGATTCCTTTAAGTAAGTTTCGCTGTGCAAGCATCTGGGGTGACATTCCCGGAGACTGACTTCCATCATTTTTACATTCCAACTTTGTGCTTGCATCAGGTACATCTCTTGTTACTGTAATCCTTAAATCCCCAACTTGTCCTTCATGTGAAGCAGTTTGGCAATTCAGAGAACCTTTACTACTTTCAGTAAGGCGCTGGATAGCTGCAACAGCTTTAAAGACTGAAACGTCGACAAATAGACTGTGAAGTAGGAAGGCTTTTCGATCTCGGATTTGTCTCTCTTCTGCCGTCTTACAAGGCATGGCAGCCAATATTGAGAATTCTCTTGCCCATTGCCTGTTATCATGCTTCCCATCTCTTCCTTGACCACCCCCATTTCCTCCCCAACTTTCATCCTCTGTAGGAAGAAGGGGGAAAATGGATGGGTTATCGGCAACAATGGGAGGAACAACCCATGTGTTTGCACGAAACCCATAAGGTAGGTTTCCAAACTGCAAAGAAGGAATGGAATTATGGACTCATCGACTTCATAACATATCATAATCATATGGTAAAATTACTCACCTTATTGTGCTCTGTGAAAGCTTTCATTAGAGATTTGTAAGCCTGCAACAAAAATTAAGTTAAAATACAGTTAGAGAGTTTAATGGAAAAAGAAGAAGAGACCGAGAAACACAGACCAAGTATCCGTCTGGAGTAAAAAAAAAGGACAAAACTAACCCCATCAAAAGCCCGGCTTATCTGCTGCAACAAACTAACCAAAGAGTGACTAAGGAAAAGATGTTTCCCAGCAGGATAAAACCCTTTACGGGAAGCGACAATCGTCACTGGCTTCCCATTGCAGACTCGTACCTGCACATACAGCCATTTTTAACCTAATAAACATAACAGTACAACCTTACCTACCATCATTGCCAGAGCACTGAAGAAAAGTAACTTCCACAAATTCTTACCATAACCCAAAAAACAAAGATAGAAAACTCACATCGATTTGGAAGAAATCGTCTTCGGTTTTCTCCTCAAGGAACGGACGGGACGACCTCCTAATGTCTGCAATTGAACCCACAGTCAACCAAACTACAACCCAAATCGAATTTCCTAAGATCAATTCGTTAAACAAAAAGGGAGTTATGGAACAAGTGACAACACAAACTGAACAAAACCCAAATTCATTGAAAACACTGAGCGCAATATGAGAAAATTCACAGACACATGCCACAGAATCAAGCAAACAGTACCCCAATTCTTCCTTTTCTTTAAAACCGTAAAAGCGAAAAGAAAAAGAAACTCACACTGGACCGGCGGAGTAAGGTGCGAAAATGAGAAGAAGTCGTAGAACTGGCCCAGCTTTGTTGGCGGGCACATCGAGACCACGTCCCCCTTCTCCGCCATCTCCTTCCCGGAGTCAACGGTAGTTATGGTTTCCGTCTTCCCATCTTTGCTAGCTTTGACGCCTTGCCCAGCTTTATGATTTCCATTAATGGCAGGATTCGATTGCTTGCTTCCTGTTTTTTGCTTCGAATTAGATTCACCTCCATTTTCTGCAAGCGAGTCAACCAAGGCTTCGCCATCGTTCGAACCGTGTTCTTTCGAACTGGGTTCTTTCGGTCCACCATTTTTGGGAGAAGACGTGGAAGAACCGAAGGACGTCGTGCAGGCGACAATGTCTAGAAGTCGACGAATATGAGTAACTGCAAGTTCCTCTGTGTAGTCCTCTGCGAAAGCGGGAGATCTTCGGCTTTGAGTTCAATAGTGATACTATACATCGTGTCACTTCGATAAAAAAGCTCCATGCGCTACAGATCGTTGGATTGGTTGAGATGACCAGTGCTCTCACATTATGACATCCCAATCCAACGACCTGAAACTTAATAAAATTCAGACTTCAAATTAGGAATTTGGAACCCGTATTACCTTCGACGATAGAGAGCACGCAAGGTTTGAGGGAGACGATTTCCACCGAATCTTTCAGCCTAGGGCCTCGGACCTGTTTGAGAGCGGGAGGTCGTTAGTCGTTAGTCGTTAGACGTTAGCCGTTAATCGTTGCTCGTTGCATTTAACTATTAAGCCCTTTTCCAATCATGCTCCGCTGGCGTAGCATGATTTTGACAGAAGAGAATTGGACTTGGGCACAGCTGGCCCAACCCAAGTCCTGAAATCAGTCTTTGGGCTTGGGATGGGCCTGGGCGAAAATTCAGTCCAGCTCATACTTTTGGCTTTGAACAGGGTTCAGGCAAACCCAACCTTGTAACAAAATGCTAGAAGTTGTATTCTCATTTTTTCAAGACCCCTTTATACCTTATATATATATATATATATATAGCGAGAGAGAGAGAGAGAGAGAGAGAGTTTCATACAATGTTTCGAGCCAGGCCTGGGCCAATCCGAGCCCAGCATGAACTCTGCCTCGGGTCTATGTTTTGGCCCATCCCAGCCTTATTTGGCTGGGTGTTTGTTCAGTAGACACCGAGTTCATACCACATTAAATGCCGATATATGAGTCCGCTGTTTGGATGGAAAAGCAACAAAGTATTTGATATGCAGCAAAGTATTTCAATACAATGGTGTTTGTGGAGATTTTGTTTGCAGGCCGATTTGTGGCATGTGTTCTAACTTTTTTTTTTTTTCTTTCTTTTTAAGTTAAAAACGATCCCCGTAGGCTCCGTTTGGAAGAATGCAACTATAAATATGCACGGTTTACATATATAAGCTCCATTTGTATTTGCACTAATCATATTTGTATTTGCATTCTTCCCAAATGAGCCTTATTAACAGTTTATTTATTTTGATGATAATTTGAAAGCTATATGAAATGATATCATGCCCTTTTTTTCTTCTAAGAATTTAAAGCAAAATTTTTGATCTCTCAAAATCTAAAAATGTTTTTAGTTGTTAAAATAATTAAATAATATTATTTTTAAGGATATAATGGTCAACCCAACTTCAGTTTCAGCCGTTAAGGAGCTCACAACCATATCTTGTTCACTAAAAAACAAAGTGATAAAATTTTCATTTCAACATCTTCAGCTATTAACAAACAGCCCCTTATACCCCTAATGAAATAGGTGATGAAGGGAGGATGGAGAAAAAATTCCAAACTTAAAATGGCTTATATCCATAACCATTCTTAGTATAGGATAAAATTTGAAAGTGCGAAAAAAAATACACCAAATGCCTATGCTTCATCATGTGGCAAATTAGTAGGTGGAATGTCTAAACTTGGAATCTTATCTACATTCTCAAAAGTAATTAAACAATACATTTATGACATTATTTTGTTCTTTTTTCTTTTTAGCATTTGGTGATACGCCCGAATCCCCCATAGGGGCCGTTGAGTAATACAGCACCACACTAATTAGCCCCACGGCCCCCTACCCCAAGGAGATTACATCTCCGCTGTGTATTGGAAATATCTCCAGATGATGATACTAAAACCGATGATGTCATATTGTTATTATAGGAAAATGTTCCCAATACATGATGGAGATGTGTTGTGGAGCATTGTGGGGCGGAGATGTGAACTCTCCTCCAAGTCGGTGGTAGGGAAATCAAATTTATATCTTTACTAAAATAAATGAGATAACATACCAACTAAGCCTAACATTCTATAAACATTATGGGTAGAAGAACATGGCGGTCCAAAGTCTAAGAATGGTATTCAATTTGAGTGTTTATTAAATTCCAATCCAATGGTATTGAATTATTGCCCCTTTTTTTTACCACCCGGGGCCCATGATGGAGTGGCGCATTTTAGCAAGGATGGCATTAAAGAGACTGATGCTGAGTGATGAAGCTAGAGCAAAAGAAATGCTGAAAGCGTTGCACAAGCCATGAAACAAAAGAAGCGAGCATACCTCGTGGGAGAAGGAGTAGTTGGTCAAGTGACAAGTTTCGACGTGGACTGCTAAAAGCTTCCGGACGTCCAGGATTTTGTCCGTCGAGATTCCCTGAAACAGAGAATGAGATTATGAGAGGAATGGACCAATCAGAGAAGTGCCATCGCCATCTTCTTATCCTGCACCCCACCCCCTCCACATTTCACTTAAATTCATCTTATCGTACGCCTACCCGGTGCATTAATTCAGGAAATGGGGGGGGGGGGGTGAACACACCGTGCATGTGGAGAGCTGTTTTCGAGTTCTAGAAGAACCAATGACCATGGGTGTGCGTAATGCGCACCCCCACACCAGTACCCAACCAAAGTGAAGTTCGAGACAGAGAGCTTGGGTCTTACCTTGAGCGTTATCTGAGAGTAGTCCGGCGTCTCAACGGTGATATCCAGAACCGTCGGAAAAACTGCGGGGTGGGAAGCAAGAAATGGAATGATGAATCAATGGATTTCAACAGAATATCGGTATGTGGAATATAAAAAGAAGGCATAAAAAAGTTGGAGAAACAGAGTAGTTGCGGAGTAGATTCAATTACCTTTCTCTTCCTTTTTCTTCTTCTCGCCTTTGGCTTTGTGGGGTTTCGATTTTCCCGTTTTTGGAGCCATCGGGCATCAAACCAACTCAATTAATGGGAAAAGCGATGGTTCTTCCAAGACAAGAGATATTCTGGATTGGGAGCTTCCCTGGTAAATCTTTTCAAGCTCTTTTCAATCGAAACCCAGAGTTGCCCGCTCTTATCCTTATCTTCCCTTCAATCTTCACGCTTCAGTGGTTGATCCAAAACCGTTCGAAACATACTAATTATCAAGTCCAATCTCTGCATACAGAAGGGGTATATGAGTGTTTCGTGCATTCCAACCAAATTGGTTCAATAGAAAAAGAATTTCTCAGAACAAAACTTGGCTAAGTGGCTTCGAACCTCTAAAAGACGAGCAGAGATTTATCAAGAAATTGGAAAGAACCCACATAAATCAATTCCTTATCCTACAAGAGAAGCAGTGAAACCGGACTAGAACAAAAATGTGAAATGGGTATCAGAAACAAGAAAGAAATTGAGTATCAGAAAGAAGTATAAAAGCTCCTCAACTGTAACATCAACTATCAAGCAGAAGTGAGGGAAACAAATGAGAATCCGAATGCCTGGTTTTCGACTTTATTGTTTCTTTGAACTAGTACGGGCAATTTGAAGAATTTCTGGAGCACTTCTTATTGAAAAGCGGTAGAAAGAGAAGGGGAAAGAGGATTGAAGAGAAAAGTGAGGTGAAGAGAGTGTGGTCGGGTTTAGAGGGAGTAGAGAGAGAATGTGTGTGAGCAAGAGAGAGAGGGTTTTAAGGTAAGGTGATGGTGGTGTGAGTTGAGGAGATGGATGGATGGATGGATGGATGGATAGATGGATAGGATAAGGTCCCAAGCGACTCCGTCCTTCTACACACGCAGAATGTGAGGCCAGCGATTTCAGGCCTCTCGTTTCCCTGCGTAACAGATCACTCTTTCTCTCTCACACACACACTCTCTCTCCTATTTCTGTCTCTCTCTAGACCCTTTTAAACGGAAAGGGAATTCGGTCAGCTGTGGGAGGATGGAATGCCTTCGAACAGGCCACGTGGAGGGTGATTAGTGTGATTGTTTACGTGTTGTTTTTGGGGTTCATTTCTTATGGACCAGATAATGTGATAAATGAGAGATGATTGTGGTTGCTTGAGGGGATTCTCTTTGGGCTACAGAGATTTCCTTTTGTCAATTTGACTTTGTGGGTGCCACAAAATGGGACCACCCATAATATACAGATTGGACGGATTAATAAAACTGAATTTGGATGGACTGGATGGACCGATATGATATATTGGATTAAACTTTATTCGTTTATAATGAATTATATTGGATTGAGTCAATATCTAATCCATTGATAAAAGATAAGAATATAGGAGTTAATGGACTAGGTTTGAGTTGAAGTCAATCTAAATTAACAGGAATTTGAACAGATTGAACAGTCACTGGACTAATCCAAAATAGTCCAAAATATTCATTGGATTGGATTGGACCAGATCCATTTGTAATGGACTCACATTAGACTGGACCGGATTGGACCAAATCCAATCCAATTGACACCCTTAGGTTCAACCAACCAAAAATATATATTTTGGTGACGTTATGGGCAGATTTGGAATTGCAACATCTTTTTTAATCCAAAATTGGATTTAATAAAATGATTCTAATATTATATATATTAAAGGTAAATTACAGGTACCCTGTACCTTTTGGGCTTGTGATACTTAAAAGACTTTGAACTTTTAAGTATGATATTTAATACTTAAATGACATTTTAAATATATAGTTAAATTTAATTTCATTAGATTGGTTTTACAGTGAGAGTGAAAATTATTAAGATAACCATAATTAGATTATCCTTTTTATTATTCTTATTATGCTATCTTCGGACCCAATCGAGTGGCAACAGAAAAGAAATGCTAATTCACCGGAATAATTAATAAAGTAGGTAGAGTTTGCATCTAAATAAAGCATATGGAAAAAGTGAGAAGTGAGAACATTTGAGCTGTCTGGTCATTAGGGATGGCCATTTATGATCTGACCCAACCCTGTCTGTAAATTTTCAGGCCTAGATCTGCATTAAGTCCGCACACAATGTGGGTCGGGTTAGGGCCAAACAAGTCTTAGGCCTATTTATAATCACCTCCCTGAACTTTTTACATAGTTGCAATAGATCTTCTTAAAATCCTTTAACAAGAGGCATGAAAATGTCCAAAATATGCATGTGGTTATTATTGAGGCTGGTTTTAACAATATATATATATACTTTAGGCTCAGTTTGGAAGGAGTATGAATATAAATTTGTAGAGTGCAAAATCTTATATTCTGTATGTATTTGTACAATACATATTTGTATTTGTACTCCTTCCAAACTGAGCCTTACGTTGCCTTTGGAAATACTGCAAATGGAGTGTAAATCCCAGGGTAAATATGCACTATTGTTCACTTTTGCATGTGTTTGGCAACATTGCATTTATGCATTGACAAAAGACAAAAAACACATTTTTCAATGCATATTTACATTGACAATAAGATGTAAAAGTACATCAATAAAAAAGAAGTAAATTTACAATCAAGTGGGCTTTTAAAAAAAAGGCATATTCTTTATTGGAATTCATATTTGCATCAATTACAGCCAAAAATCAGTTTGATAAGAAGGTAAACTTGTCAATGCAAAACTAACCCAACTTTACAATTTATATGGACCACTTTACACTCTACATATTTGCATGTTTCCAGACGCAACCTTATGAACAACAAAGAAAAAAGAGAGCTTAAAGTTGCAGCTTTACCATTGAGCAATTGATATGAAGAAATTTGGAAAATATATCAATTCCAGACAAAAGATTGGAGGGTTTGGGGTAGCCATTGATATGAAGAGAAATTTTGGATAATAAACATTTTAGTCAAAAATAATTACATGGATACTTTGGACATTTTCATGCCTCTTGTTGGAGAATTTTAACATGAGGGTCTACTTGAAACTATGCTACAAAGTTCAGGGGAGGTGATTATAATTATCAAATTTTAGGGGAGGTTTTAGCAATTTACCCTATATAAACAATAACAATTTAAATGTGTTTTTCTATAACTATGAACATGAAGTTCAATTAAAATTTTAATTCACAGGGGCTAGTTTGGGCAAGCCTTGGTACTGTTGATACCCTATAAAACTTGGCCCAGGCCCAACCCAACTCATGATCATCCCTAGTTTTTGTACTTATACACATGCAGAACCCACCAAAATTTTTTGTCGCCACTTTTTTGTGTCCAAAGGTAGAAGAAGATAACAAAAAGAATCTAGATATGGACATTTTTGTAATTTCATTCTTATCTTAATGCCAATTTTAATGGAATTGGACTTAAGTGTTTACTTTTGAAATTTTAGGGTATTAAATTATCGCAATTGAAAGTTTAGGCCCTCAAGTGTCACTACTCACAAAGTATAAGGTATCTATGTATAATTTACCCTAAATTAAATTAAAAGTGATTCTAAACTTCTAATATTACATGTTATTAATAAAGTGGGCTAGAATAAGTATCATATCATGTTATTGGTTTTTAGGGTCATTTAAGATGATTTAGAGAGAGAGATAATTTCAACCATTTCAAAGAAATAACCGATCACATTTAAGATGCCACATAGTTTATTTACTTTTCATTGGTTCCCATTTTATGAGATGTATTAATTATATTAAAAACTTTAACATTAAAAATCTCACATGTGATGCTTCACCTAACATTGATTCCCTTTACTTCTCGATTTGGTTTCTACATTGTAAATTTTGCTTAAATATTAATAGGTGATGTGAGGTCTCCACGAACAAATTTTCATCCAAAAAAATTTAAAAAAAGAGGTGTTCTTTTGCATATTGAGAATATCAATAATTAGAACCTTGGCTAGAAGTAACTTTGATATTGTAAATCATGAATGAAGTGTCATAAAAATTTCTTCCATGATACTTGAATTATTAATTTTTAATATATATATATATATATATATATATATATATATATATTATCCATCTTACCATTATTCTTGGGTTATCTATTGTCTAATAAAATAAAAAAAACCAAAAAATTTAGAAGGGATTAGGGAGAGGGAGTTACTTTTTTATTAATTTGTATCAATTTTAACTAATAAAATAATTTTTTCTAAGTCTGTTAAAATTTTTATTGTTTTTTATTATGTTAAAGTTTTTAATAATATTTTAAGTTTTAAATTTTATAAATTTTGTAAAATTAATTTTACTAATTTAGAGTATGTTAATAAAACCATGTTATTTGACTTTTTTTAATTTATAAGTTACTTAACAAGTTAATCATGTAAAGTAAGTTGTTGGCTTTTAATTTTACCTTATTTTTATTGTCTACTTACTTTCTATTTTTAATATTTTCTCGATAAATATTACTTTTATATGTTAAAAGATTATGTTATTTTTAGTGAAAATTTCTTTTATTTTATCAATTAATTAAAAATAAGTTTATATTATTATATATATTTGTCATTTTCTAATTGTTTAGAAAATTTTCCTTATTTTATCAATTTTCTGTCAATTAACATAATTTTAATAATTTTTTATATTATCTTTCCTCATTTTTCTGGTTTTTCTGTTATTTTATAATTAAAAAAATTATGTTTAGTGAAAATTTCCCTTATTTGCTCTTTTTATTTTTAAAATTATATAATCTGGGTCAAATCAATCAAATGATATTGGTCTAGCTTGATATGGAGTGGTAATTGAAGCTAGTGGGTGGATGGTTTTTAGATATTTAAATTACCCATCCCTCCTCATTTTTTTTTTGAAAATTGCACAACTGGGTTAAACCGATCAAACCATATTGGTCTAGTTTGGTTGAATTCGTAATTGAAGCTAGTAGGTTGGACGGCTTTCGAGTATTCAATTAAGTTGATTAATGAACTTCATCTTCTTGATGCATTGAAATTTTTATGCCCTTAGTTCATTTCTGATGGAGGGTGATTTGGCCCGACCTCGTAGCCCGGGTACATGTGGGTGTGATCTTGCTCAAATGATGACTCAGCACGACAGCACAGCAGGCGCAACCACTACTTGCCGGGAGCCACTTGGCCTGCACCTCCTCCCTGGGGCTAAGGCACCTAGAGATGCCCCCGAGCTCGGGGTCCCCTGACCTTTCCTAATACTCGAGATCCTCCCAGTGGATCTCGGGCCACTCCCAGACAGGAACACACCGATTCGCTTATAGATACCCCGAGGTGAAGACACCTCGGGCCAGCCAGCTCGGCTTAGCTTGCCACAGGCAGCCCGTCGCTTACGAGATAGCCCGACATAGGGTAACTCGCGGAAGGGTAGTTCGGCATACCGTAGGAAGATCTCCTGCCCGACCACCATACCCAACAAATCTGGGGATAACAGCCATATCCCTCGTCAGTCAGCGTCGTGCCTGCCACCTTTAGAGGGTGCCTTACACTTGACAGGCACGTACCCTGCGATGGCGGCCCCATGTGTGCCACCTCAGCCCTGCCTGTAACGGCTGCATCAGGTTGACAGTGGCGGTTATACCTGCCCTATCAAAGGCCAGTAGGCCTGATGCAACGGATTTCTGTTATAAGGAGCCTATTCTCAAGGAACAAAGGTATCATCTTCCATCTCTTGCGCTATCTTCACTCTTAGCCTTCATCCTCTCCTTGCTTCTCCTACAGAGCACTAACTTAAGCATCAGAGTGTTCCCGCCGGGCAAACCCCCGGGGATTCTTCTTCTTCTCCATCTCAGGTACCTTTCGGGAGCCACGCAAGTGCCAGCTAGGAGTGACCGGATTGCGCACCATCATTTGGTGCCGTCTGTGGGAAACACTTCTAAAAGCTTTCCTCTAAACCTTCACAGTTCCTTCTTCTCTGAAAACTCAACACTCATGGCTTCTTCAAGCAACGTTGGACGAAGCATGGAGATGGATAACTCCAGGGAACAACCCCAGGTCCCCACGGTCTGCATTGGGCAGTTCACCATTCCCCTTTCGGTGGACAGAGTCCCCAGCCTACGTGCCACGAGCAACGACGCCTGTGGGTGTTCCCTTGCCTTCCTCGGTCGAAACGACCTTTGCTGAACCAACTGTCATCCTTCTGGCGACCAGCCAGAGCCAGCTCGACGACCTGATGCAATGCATGCGAGCCATGCAAGCCCAAGTGCAGCAGCTCCAGCAACACCAAATTTACCAGCAGCAAGTGCTGCACCACGTCTCCTAGTAACACTATCAGCAGCAATTCCCTCAGCTGCCTCAACCTCAGCTT
>NW_010729126.1:3680775-3696387 GCF_000365185.1 Nelumbo nucifera
ATAATAATAATAATAATAATAATAATAATAATAATAATAATAATAATAATAATAATAATAATAATAATAATAATAAGACAGGTCGGCAAGGGGAGCACGGTAAGGATGCTCCCGAGTCCAGCAGTAGGTCGGCTGAACAGTCACAGAGGCAGCCTCTGGAAGAGAGGCCGGTTCGGGGCACCATCCACATGATAGTGGGAGGTTCAATCGTCGCAGGTTGCACTTCAGCAGCAGCTTGGATGTCAGTTCGTGAAGCTGCCCGGGAAGAACAAAATCCTCCAAAGCGGCCGAAACAGAACCGATTTTCTTCACGGAGGACGATGCATGAGGGGTCCACTATGCCCACGACGACGTGCTCGTGATAAATCTGAGGATCAACGACTTCGAGGTCAGGCGCGTACTAGTAGACTCAGGTAGTTCGGCAGATATTCTCTTCAAAGCCGCGTTCGACCAGCTTCAGTTGCAGGAAAGTGACTTGAAGCCCGCGAGCACTCCTTTGGTGGGCTTCAGTGGAGAAGAAGTCAGACCCCTTGGGAAAGTGGCAGTACCTGTGGAAGTCAGCACATGGCCCTACGTAGTCAGACTCAACCACGACTTCCTGGTGGTCGCGACCCCCTCCCCATACAATGCCATAATAGGTCGGCCGATCACCCACGTCCTACGGGCGGTGGTCTCCACTTACCATTTGGAAATGAAGTTCCCTATAGAATTCGGTGTGGGGGTAGCGCGGGGCAACCAGCTCGAGTCCCGCAAGTGCTATGTCGCCGCCCTAAAGGGAAAGACCAAGGTGGCCGACGACCTCGAACTGGAGCGGCCTATGGAGCAAGGCAAAGAACGAGCTGCACCCACGGAAGAAACAGTTGCTGTTCCGACCTCAGCCGCAGACCCAACTCGGACACTTCAGATCGGTGCTTCCGTCCAGGAACCACTACGATCTGAACTAATAAGTTTCTTACTACAAAATTTAGATATTTTTGCATGGTCCGTGGTAGAGGTGCCCGGTATAGACCCTGACCTTATAACTCACAAGCTCAATACTGATCCTATAGTTAGGCCCGTTAGACAAAAGAAATGCAACCTAGCCCCGGAGCAGTGGGAAGCGGTCGACGAGGAGGTTGCAAAGCTCCTCGCAGTTGATTTCATAAGAGAAGTCCATTACCCGAGCTGGGTAGCCAACCCTGTTCTGGTAAAGAAGGCTAATGGCAAGTGGCGCATGTGCATCGACTACACCAACCTAAACCGAGCCTGCCCGAAAGACTGCTTCCCGCTCCCCAGAATTGACCGCTTGGTGGACGCGACCTCAGGGCACGAGTTGCTGAGTTTCTTAGATGCCTATTCGGTTCGGGCTATAACCAAATCAAGATGGACCCGATAGACGAAGAAAAGACTGCCTTCATCACAAAATTCGGTCTATACTGTTACAAGGTTATGCCCTTCGGGTTGAAAAACGCAGGGGCAACCTTTCAAAGGCTTGTAAACAAATTGTTTGACCCATTAATTGGCAGAAAAGTAGAATGTTATGTAGACGACATGGTCGTCAAAACCCAATTTTTGCATGAATTAATACAAGACTTGCATTCTGTTTTTGAAATTTTGCGTAAGTTTAATATGAAGTTGAATCCAAACATGTGTGTCTTCGATGTTACATCGGGTAAATTCCTATGGTACATCGTTAATCGGCGCGGCATTGAGGCCAACCCGGATAAGATTAAGGCCATTTTAGATATGAGACCACCCCGGAAGTTGAAGGAGGTTCAAAGGTTGAATGGCCGCATAGCCGCCCTGAGTCGCTTCATGTCCAAGTCGGCGGACCGCTGTCTGCCGTTCTTTAAGGCAATTAAGAGAAAAGGGTTCGAATGGACCCAAGACTGCCAGCTCGCATTTGACAAGCTCAAGAAATACCTCACTTGTGTGCCGATCTTAACCCGGCTCGAGGAGGGTGATGTTTTAGGACTGTACCTCTCAACGAGCGACGAAGTGGTCAGTTCGGTACTAATAAAGGAAGTAGATCGGGTCCAACGACCCATCTATTATGTCAATAAAGTATTGTAGGGAACAGAGACGAGATACCCGAAGATAGAAAAGCTAGCATATGCACTGGTAATTGCAGCTCAGAAGCTCCGCCCGTACTTCCAGGCTCACACTGTTACCGTCCTCACCGACAAACCTCTAAGGCAAGTCTTACTTAAGCCCGAGGGCTCTGGTCGGCTGACGAAGTGGGCCATTGAGCTCAGCGAGTACGACCTCCAGTACAAGCCGCGAATTGCCATTAAGGCTCAAGCCTTAGCAGATTTCATCGCCGAGTGCACATTTATCTCCAAAGTTCCCAGGCCGGTTGAGCACGAGGTCCTCAGTTCGGGTGAGCCCGAAGCTCCCAGGCCGGTTCAATCTGAGCCCCGTGAGGTAGCAGCCAGTGTGGCATTTCTCTTAGCGAGGCCAAGCGCGAGCTGGGATGAGGAGCCCTGGATCCTTCATGTAGATGACTCCTCGAACCAATAGGGCAGCGGAGTCGAAAAAGTTCTGCACGGCCTAAGTGGCATGAAACTGGAGTATGCACTACGCTTCGAGTTCGTGGCATCTAACAATGAAGCGGAGTACGAGGCGTTGATAGCTGGACTAGCCTTAGCCAGAGAAGTAAAAGCCAACCACACCGTTATCTGCAGCGACTCCCAGCTCATGGTCAACCAGGTCACTGGCAAGTACGAAGCTCGCGAGCCGACCATGATCGCCTACTTAGCCAAAGTCAGAGAGGCCCTGCTCAACTTCCAGTCACACTTCATTAGACAAATCCCTAGGTCGGAGAACGCTGAGGCCGACGCCCTGTCTAGGTTAGCCAGCACCAGCGACATCACCATGAGAACCGTGTACATAGAGTACCTGCCTTGGCCTAGCATTCTCGGGGGGGCAGAGGAGATCGCTCTCGTCGTTCAAGTAATGCCGAGCTGGATTAACCCGCTCGCGAGCTTCTTGCTACACGAGACCCTCCCTGCAGATCGCAATGCAGCCAGAAGGGTGCAGCGCCAGACAACCAAATACGTCATGATAGACGAACGACTATACCGGAGATCCTACACGCTCCCCAACCTGCGTTGCTTGCGACCTATCGAAGCCGAGCTCGTACTCCGTGACACTCATGAGGGTCTGTGCGACGGACACTTGGGGGGCAGGGCCCTCGCCCAAAAGGCACTTCGATAGGGGTATTATTGGCCAACAATGAAGGAAAATGCCATTGAACTCGTTAAAAAATGTGACAAATGCCAGAAGCATGCCAATATCCACCACCAACCTACTGCTAACCTCAAGTATCTCACCAGCCCGTGGCTGTTTGCACAATGGGGCATCGATTTACTCGGGCCATTCCCGCCAGCAACGGGTGGGAGGAAGTTCTTAATAGTAGCAGTGGATTACTTCACCAAGTGGGTAGAGGCTGAACCCCTTATAACGATCACAACCTGGAACGTCCAAAACTTCTTTTGGAAGAACATCGTGTGCCGCTTTGGGTTACCTCGGGTACTGATTTCTGACAACGACAAGCAGTTTGAGGACATCAAAATCCAAGACTGGTGCCAAGACATGGGGATCCGACAGAACTTTACTTCAGTCGCACACCCTCAAGCAAACGGTCAGGCAGAAGTCACAAATAGAGCCATCCTCCGCAGACTGAAGGCACGGTTTGACCGAGCTAAAGGGTTATGGGTAGACGACCTACCCAGTGTTCTATGGGCTTACCGAACCATAGAAAAGACCGCCACGGGAGAAACTCCCTTCAACCTCACCTACGGCACCGAAGCAGTTATCCACGCAGAGATCGAAGTACCTACGTTGCGACTAGAAGCATACAGTGACCAGGCGAATGAAGATGAACTGCGTACCAACCTCGATCTACTCGACGAAGTAAGGGACCTCGCGTACATCAGCACTGTAGCCTACTAGCAGAGAGTAGCTCGGTACTATAACGCCAGGGTCAAGAAGCGGAACCTCCGCATTGGCGACCTAGTCCTTCATAAAGTTATGGTACCTGAGCCAGGTGCTGGCAAGCTTAGGTCCAACTGGGAAGGACCTTACCGAGTGAAACGAGTGCTCGGGGAAGGAACATACGAGCTCGAGACCCTCGAAGGGAAACAAGTACCTCGAGCATGGAATATTGTCAACTTAAGACAATACTATCTGTAACAACTGAGTAGGCTACGAGCCACTCCCCGAGCCTAAGGGCCAAAGTGCCAAGCTAACATGGTCTCAGCACTATAAGACCCTGTTGCCTCTTCGGCATAGAAGGACTCTAAGAGAACGGATTATAATCCTCTCGTCCAGCCTAAGGGCTAAAACGCCGAGCTAATGAAAGACCTTGGCACCATATAAGACCTAGTCGCCTCATCGGCATAGGCTAAGTACTTGCAATGCCTAAGGCACAGGCAGTTCGGGCACGGACCTTGTGACGTGTAGCCTGCCCCGGCATGCAACAAGTTGAACCTGTTAAGGATAACTGATGTCAACTTAACCCGGGTGCAGACAGGTCGGATGTGTACCCTACTATGTTACTCACCTCGGTGTACATAAGGCTACCCCTACTAAGTATTGGAATACAGTTCGGGATTACGACAGTTGAGGAACCCTCACTTCGGGTAATTAGCCTGATAGCCTAACAGTTCAGAACAAAACAACCACTTCAGCAAGTAAAAGAAAATTGCACAAGTGTTTGGCAAAGTGAATTTCTCATTATGAAAATTTCATTACAAAAGTTTTGTTACAAGAAAAAGAAAAAAGAGAARACTAAGCTTGCAAATACAAGGACCGAGCTATTTTGGAGGCTCGTTGTCTCTGTCAGGGACCTCTTCGAGGGCAGTAACTGGGCCAGTAGACTCTGCTTCGTTGTCGGCGCCTTCGTCCTCAGAGTCCGAATCATCCACCGATTGACGCACTATGTCATCGATGATCCGGGAAGTGGTGATAGCACTTGTGTCCAGATCGGGGTAGAGGTGCCTGATTAGTCACCGGTTGAGCTTGAAGCCCTTGCGGTAGGCCTCGGTCATCACGTCGTCAAACTTCGACGACTGGACATAATCAATGACAACCTGCACCTTGGTCTCCTGGAGGGAGTCCTCAAATATTTCTGTCTTCTCCTTGATGTCAGCTCGGAGGAACTCTACCTCGCGCTCTAGCTCTCCTTTAGCCTTCTTAAGGCCCTGCACCTCAAGCTTCGGGGCGTCCCAGTCTGCCCTGAGCCTATCCCGATCTGCCCTGAGGCCGTCCCGGTTCGCCTTGAGACTGTCTACCTCGAGCCTCAAAGCTTCCTGGCCGACCTTGAACCCGCTCACTTCGGCCCTTAGTCTGTCCTTGTCTCGGGCCAGCTTGTTCTTCTCCTCCAACAGCACCTCAATAAAGCTCTTTTGAGCTGAGGCGTCGTTCTGAAGGCGGTGGATTTGACCCCGAGCTGCCCTCAGTTCAGTATGGGCTTCACAGGAGGACTTCTCAGCTTCCAGAGCCCGTCTCAGGTCAGACTGGAAGGTCAAGGAACGCACGACGGAGTTTAGCTACAAGAAGGCAAGACCAGTCAGCAAAAAAAAAAAAGAAAAAAAGAAGAAAGGAAGAAGAAAAAAAGAGAGGGATAATCTTTCACAGGGAACTCACCACCATGGTATGAGAAGCAGCTCGGGCACTGAGCTGACCAGGAGTGAGATCAGCCCATTCTAGGACCTCCTCCGGGTATGCAACCTCCTTGCTCTTCTGGAGACTACATCGGGGGTCTAGAATACATTCACCCCCATGACTCTCCGAGCTAGACGCCGTCATCTCTACCGGCTAGGCGGACTCCTCGGAAGCCTCGACGGCGGCCTCCACAGGACAGGCCTTGTCTGTCTCGGCAGGCTCAGTGGTGGGCTCTGCTGCTGTCTTAGGTTCCTGAGGCGCCATGTCCTCCTCCAGATTGAAGACGGGCTGGACGCCAGGGAGCTGGGGCTCCGGAACAAGAGCCTGTGAAGGCTGAGCCTCGGTAGAGGGCGGCGAAGACTCAACGTGTGCCTTCTTGGCCACATGCTTCTTTCTCTTCATTTGGCGAAATAGCCTCTGGCTGTCAATCTTCTCCGCCTCCATGGGACCTGCAGTGAAGCTCGGCGTTAGTAACCCCAAAGTAAATATGCAGACAAAAAGCCGAAGTGAAGGAAAACCTACCCGGGCTCAAGCCGGCTTGGATGAGCTTCTCCTCGGATGTGAAGTCTTTGTAATTTAACCCGAGCTGAGCCAGCGACTGGAGTGCCTTCTTGGTCTTCCCGTCTAGGATGACACCGGGGTCTTGAACGGCCACCCTCCAATCAGTAGGGAAGGGCCACCCCGTGCTGCTCCGAACTACGAAGTAGTCCCGCTTCCAGGTCGGGACTTTACTCAGGAGCTTGTGCATAAGTTTGAAACCCGGGCAGGGAGACAGGTAATAAGACCGTCTGTGCCCGGGGAGAGTGCCCGAAGCGCTCTTCTTTATGGCCAAGATTGTACTAAGAATGTCTAGGTCAATGGAGAGAGAACGGTCAAAGCAAAGAGAAATGGACCCAACCACATTCCGTATGGAGTTCGGGTGAAGTTGGTTTGAAGTGATGTTAAAGTGCACCAGCACCTCAACAATCAGGGGGTGAAGAGGAAGTCGGAGTCCGACTACCAATTGCTCCCTAAAGACCACGATCTCGTTAGGACCGTGCTCCCATGGGAAGTTGCCGGTAGGAAGACTATATGAGTATTTCCTAGGGAGGTTGAACCTTTGTATGAGGTCCTGGAGCCTCTATGGAGTCATTGTGGAAGGGCCGAACTGATCTGGCACCCGACCTCGGTGGGAGGTGGATGCCAGATGGCCCAAAGCCGCCCGTACATCGGACGGCTGGGCGGCAGAGGAGCCACCCTAAGCCGAGGTACCCACCTCGGGCTCGTCGATAAGACTATCTACGCAAGATGACATTATAAGACAAAAGGGAAAGAAAGCTCGGAAAAGAAAGAGGAGCTCGGGGACTCACCACAGGAAACGCGAACTGACTAGAGGGACGAATCGAGCTAGAAGACCCGAGCTAGGAACCTCAGACGCGAGCTCAACTCTGACGCTGGAGACTTTGTGGCGAAGAAATGGCCAAGGGTCCCCCACTATTTATAGCCGCAGCACCCGAGCACCAACGGTCAAGATCGAGATGATCCAATGAATCTCAGAAAAACCGGCTACGGGTTCCTTGAGGTGAAATCTGTTTAGCGCATTTTTTCGCGTCCGCGAAGCCCAAACCGCGATACGTCTGCACGTAAGTTGAACGCGGTCCGGGTTCCTTTTGACTGAGTCGGGATCTAGACCGATCCAACTGGGCGATACACGTGACGAAGCGGCATGAGTACCAAAGCCAAATCCACCCGGCGCGATATGAACTCCTTGCGTTGGGTCAACTCTGTCGGCACAGGGAGTGGGGGGCAATTGATGGAGGGTGATTTGTCCCGACCTCGTAGCCCGGGTACATGTGGGTGCGACCTTTCTCAAACGATGACTCAGCGCGACAGCACGGCAAGCGCAGCCGCAACTTGGAGGGAAGGTCCCACCGAGTTCAGCCCCGTAACTCGGCAGGATAGACTACTCGCCGGGAGCCACCTGGCCTGTACCTCCTCCCCGGGGGTAAGGCACCCCGAGCTCGGGGTCCCCTGACCTTTCCTAATACCCGAGCTCCTCCCAGTGGATCTTGGGCCACTCCCAGACAGGAATACACCAATTCGCCTATAGATACCCGGGGTGAAGACACCTCGGGCCAGATAGCTCGGCTTGGCTTGCCAGAGGTAGCCCGTCGCTTACGAGATAGCCCGACACAGGGTAACTCGCGGAAGGGTAGTTCGGCATACCGCAGGAAGATCTCTTGCCTGACCACCGTACCCAACTAATCTGGGGACANTACCCGAGCTCCTCCCAGTGGATCTTGGGCCACTCCCAGACAGGAATACACCAATTCGCCTATAGATACCCGGGGTGAAGACACCTCGGGCCAGACAACTCGGCATAGCTTGCCACTGGCAGCTCGCCGCTTACGGGATAGCCCGACACAGGGTAACTCGCGGAAGGGTAGTTCGGCATACCGCAGGAAGATCTCTTGCCTGACCACCGTACCCAACTAATCTGGGGACAGCAGCCATATCCCTCGTCAGACAGCGTCGTGCCTGCCACCTTTAGAGGGTGCCTTACACCTGACAGGCACGTACCCTGCGATGGTGGCCCCGCGCGTGCCACCTCTGCCCTGCTTGTAACGGCTGCAGCAGGCTGACAGTGGTGGTTATACCTGCCCTGTCAGAGGCCAGTAGGCCTGATGCAATGGATTTCTATTATAAGGAGCCTATTCTCAAGGAACAGATGTATCATCTTCTATCTCTCGCGCTATCTTCACTCTTAGCCTTCATCATCTCCTTGCTTCTCCTACAGAGCACTAACTTAAGCATCAAAGTATTCCCGCCGGGCAAGCCCCCGGGGATTCTTCTTCTTCTCCATCTCAGGTACCTTTCGGGAGCCACGCAAGTGCCAACTAGGAGTGACCGGATTGCGCACCATCAATTTCTTCTTATGCTTCTTCTTCTCCTAGGAGGAAACAACCTAATTCATTTGATCTACCACTCAATGTTTCAAAAAATTAAATTCGTTGCAATGGAGCTATAAGATAAAGGAGATAATTTATGTTCACAGAAAATATTTTTAGAAAATTAGTAGTAAATTTTTTAATGCTTCTTCGTTAAAAGCTTTGTTTTAGTGTCTTTTGAAAGTAGTTTGGAGTGCTTAATTTTTGGATTAAATAGGCTTATGAAAAAGCCATTTTTTGAAAAAAAAAAAACCTCTTAGATGAATAAAAAAAATGCTCTTTTAATGCTTGTCTGGTTATTAGTTTTTTCATTTAAAATAATTTTCTTTTTATAAATGACAAGGGAGATATTCTCAATGCGCACGGCTGGAATATTTCGTGGGTAAAGCCCTGGAGATGTGGGAACAGCTCGTGGGTAGCAGATCCAATACTGTAATAAAGGAGCTTTTCCTTGATCGAATAAAATAGATGACAACAGGTTTGAATATGATACCGAAAAAAACTTGTGACCAATTAGCCTATACAGAAGAGTTAACACATTACGCTTTGACCAATCATAACCCCATGGGTTTTATTGAAAACCCACTTGATTGATTCTTACTTTTATGATGCCAGATGATTGATTGTAAATTTTCTAATATCATATTTTTTTGGCATCATAGTGGAACCCATATAAAAAATCTTGGTGGGTTTTCATTAGTAAAAGTTATTTGGTATCATGTCTTTCCAATTACATAAATTTTTTCTAATACATAGAAGATGAATTAATTGTTCTTTTGATGGATAAATCTATGATGTTAAAAAGGTATGATACCAAAAGAACTTTAAAAAATCAAAACCCTTTTAAGGTCATGGACATTTGAATCACCATAAACCCGGTTTAATCCATCGATGTCGAGTCAAAGTCAAATCACCCAAGTCACCAAGCTGTAATTCAGGGCAAGTTATGATAATAAACCAGTTGATAGTTTGGATGAATCTCGTGTTTTCAAAACTAGATGGGGATTCCCCTTTCTTCCATATAAATTTGTTTTCATCTCAGTTCGTTATATTCATGGATAGAGTGTGTCAGGAATTTCTGAAACCAACTCCAAATGAGAGAAAGACCATCTTCCACTGATGAATGAGCCTATCCATACCCGATTGACGAAGAACAATACGTTGAATGACAACTCCAGGAAGTTTTGCTTTCGCACTATTCTCTCTTTTCAACTCAGTTTGGAAGGAGTATAAATACAAATATGTAGAGTGCAAAATCTTGTATTTTATATCATTTTAAGTATTTATATTCCTTCCAAATTGAGTTTTCAGTTCAACTGCGAGATTTGCATGAAAGAAACTTAATTACGGGAGAGATCTTCACAAACACCTGTATATTATTATCACCATTGAGAGAGAGAGAAGACGGGAGGAAAGTGAGATTAGAAAAAAAATCAAAATAATGAAATCATGAGAAAGTGAGAGAGAAAGCCATATCCGATATGACAATATTATTCAAGATTTTATATCAAAAATTTTATTTTCTTTTGTTCAAAGCGATTTGACAAATTTTCAATGGAGGACCGAAATTCATCTCTTTACGGTGCGTCCGAATCCTCTCTCTCTCTCAAACAATCTCACCAATTATCAGAAAAAAAAAAGTCTCTCACCCTCTCAGACTTTCAGACCCATTCTCCTCCACCGGAAAAGATTGTCGAAACCTGTGCTTTCGAGCCACCATTGATTCGGACAGTTGGGCCATTCGGCATAGGAATCATTTAGGCAATCAGTTCCGTTTTACCCCAAACCTGATCCATTACAAAAATAGTTGAATTGGTCAATGATCCATTGATTCAGACGGTTGAATCATCGACTTATTTGACCCATTCAACTATGTTTGGCCGTTTTTTAATTTTAATTGTTTTAATTTTTTAGTTGGAATAGATTGTCTGTTCAAACTGAACGATCGAACCGTCAACCTAAAAACAGATGACCAGAATGGTTCTAATTTCAGGTCGATTTATTTAGCTCCTTGTTCATTCTTGATCAACGTAAAATTAAATAAATCTGATTCATGATGAGCAACGTGATTCTTATTGGACCCTCAAATGTGTTACTTTCGAAGTTGATCCAAAATTCCAAATCCCTACATCCATGTGAGAAAAACATATTCAAATGCGGTTTCTGGATCATAGCTGGTGGATTCATGTCAAACAATTTTTGCACTCCGAGTCAAATCTTAAAAGAGGGTGCATATTATAATGATTCTTTATTTTTGGGAATCAGTCGGGTTTACAATATTAAGATATAGATGTTGAGAGGACTTAACATATAAAAAAGCAAAAAAATAAAAAGAAAATAAGAAGCAAAATAATTGGTCCATATGAAGTTACAAAAACGACAAGTTCTTTTCTTTATAAGTATATCATGAATTACTAGTACATAATTAAAAATGAAAAAAATGGTGATAGCGTTTCTATGGCTCTCGAGACTTCTTTGTCCTTAGAGGTGGAGGTTAATGCAATGCCTTTGGGAAGCTCTACAAATGGTGATGAAGTAATTAGGTTTATTTGAAGTCATAAGGTGATGCCAAAGCATTGCATTATAGCCGATTGTAGAAGTTTTCTTAGTGCATAGGTGAGTCATACCAAACAAGGCAACAATGGGGCTATAGATAAGGCTCGAAGTATCTGTTGGATTTTAATTTCATTAAAGATTAAACTTTATAGGTGTTTGATTAATTAATTAATTAGTTAAGCATACTTACACATGGTTTTCAAAATTGGACCGGATGGTCAGACCAAAAAACTAGGAGCCATTCAGGTGACCAGTTCCGTTTTCTCCAAAAACCGGATTTTTCTCTAAAACCGTTGATTTTGGTCAGCGAACCACTGAACTGGGCAATTAATCGTTCAAACGGTTTTGATCATTTTTTATTTTTTGATTTTTTTTTTAATTTTTTAATTTTCTTGTTAGAACGGGCTGAGCGCTCAGTTTGAACGGTTGGATCATTCGTCCCAGTAACTAGACCCCTGACCGGTTCAATCACCGGGTCGGTTTTAAAAACCATGCACTTACATATTCACTTTAAAAATGAGTTTATAAATTCCACCAAAACTCCTTGATTTCACTTTATTATGCCTATCACTTATTGGAGAATTACTGTGAATTGATAGGACAAGGATGAACTCTCGGATGAGATAGGCGAGGACTAGACTTGTTCATGGATTGTGCTTCGAGCCTCACATTGTATCGGGCTTAACCTTCAGGTCAGGTCCATACAAATTTTGGCAAAAGCCCAGCCCAAGCCCAACCCATGGACATGCCTAGTGAGGACAGCCTTGCAGATGGGCTGAGTGAGGATGACACCATGGATCGACTAAGGTGAGGTCAGACATTCTTACTAGTTTCCAAATCTCATGATGCAACCTCATGGATCAGTCTTAGATTTTGCAACTAGGCACCATGGATGCCTGGATGGTTTCTGATCTCATAATTGGGCCTTGTAAATCTTCATCACAAGTCCACATTGCTCAAAGTTGTGCAAAGGTGCAACCAAACACCTTTAGGAGGCCAAATGTGGCCATTGACATTTAAGTTAAACTTAATGATCATAAGTTGATTAGGTGTGACCAAGGGATATCATTTGAATGCTAACAAACATTATTTGTTAACTAATTATGAACAACCACTTAAATTAAATATGCAACCATACAAAGAGTCTTTTTGAACAAACTTGCTCCTTTTACATGTTGATTCTCTAGAATCTATAAAATGGGCTTATGTCAAACCATTACATACACAGGTCACAACATAGAACACTCGTCTCTCTCAATTTGAATTGCTACTATCTCAAAGAAGGTTTTCTTGCAGATTCTTCTACTTTATCGGTTATACTTTTTCACTCGAGGCTTTGTTATATCTTGAGAACAAATTTATTTGCAACCTAACAATAAACTGAATCACCTAAATGAGGGGCAAATATTGTTTTAAAGACAATTTCTTTAGATATGTTTCGGAGCTTCTCCTCCAAGATTTTTAAAAGTACATTCTTACAATTTTAAAGTGTTAGTTTGCAATGGAGATAAAAGCTAGCATGACTTCAATCGAAATAATGAACTAAGATATGGTCCAACTTGGTCAATTTGATGAAGCAAACTTCAATATTTGACAAGACAAGCTAATCTTCTTCTTAACTATACTAAAGCTTTATTACCTTCTAGATCCAAATATGCAATCTCTCCTAACCAATAGACAAAGACATAGAAGAACAAAAGAAGAAAAGAGTAAAACGAGAGGAAAACTCACTTCTATGTAGAGGCTATATTCTAAATGCACATTTTGATTGTCTCTATAACTTATACAAAGAACTCACATCACCTACGAAGATTTAAAAGGCTTTGGAATTCAAGTACAAGGTACAAAAAGCAAATACAAATAAATATTTCATCGTAGAGTATTTTGACTTCACTATGAACAACCATAAGTTCATACTACAGCAAGTTCATGAATTGTAGGTGATACTTAACAATATTTAGTCTCTTAACATCACCCTTCCTAAGTCCTTCCAACTAGGAGTGGTCATCGTCAAACTTCCACCCTCTTGGAAAGATTACATAAAGTAGAAGAATTTACCTTTGAGAAAATTCAGCAATACCATTGTATCGAAGAGTTTTGAATTAGAGACAATAGGGATAAAAGCTTGGCTCATATGTTGAACTCCAAGGTCAACTTTGTGGAAACTGTATAAAAAAAAACTATCCCTATGTTGTAGGTGATGAAAGAGGGAACTTCAAGAAGTGTAACAACAAGAAAAGGAGATCCTACTATGTTTATGGAAAAAAAGAAAATTAAAGGCAAAAACAAGTTACAAATTCCACAGAAGACCGACTAATGGCCATGGTCACTGAAGTAAATATGGTAGAATCATCTTCAAGATGGTGATTCAATTCAAGCGCTAAAATCCATGTCTACAAGGAGAAGTCAATATTGAAAGCGTATGAATAAGTGACTGATGATTAGGAGGTTAATTAAGGGAGGTAAAAGATATTTCCTAACTTTTATTGATGACTTTTCATGATACACCCATGTCTACCTTATGGAAAATAAGGATGAAGCCTTTGACTTGTTCAAACTATATAAAATTGAAATTGAAAATCAATTAGAAAAGAAAATTAAAATCTTTAGAAATGATAAAGGTGTTGAATATTTCAAAAATGAGTTTAATGCTTTTTGTAAAGAATTTACAATAGTTCATCAGTAATATACTCCTTATACCCCTCAACAAAATGGATTAGTATAAAGGAAAGATACAATTCTTATATAAATGATTAATTGCATGTCAATGAATCCTAATGCACTTTTGAATATGTGAGTAAAAACACTCCTTATATTACTACTTGTTCTTTACATAATATAATTTAGAGTAAATAATAAATGTCCATATAAAATATGGAATAGAAGAAAACCCAATTTAATATATTTAAAAGTTTGGGGTGCTTATCATATTACAAAATTACAAACCCTAAAATAATTAAGTTGAGACTTAAAGAAAAGAAAATTATGTTTGTTGGATATGTAGAACATAATAAATAAGCTTCTAAACTTAGAATCTAATATAATGAGTGAAACTAAAGATATTGAATTCTTTGAAAATAAACTATATTTTAAATTCACTAGGAATGATAGAAAGCTTGAAAGAAAAATTTTAATCCCAAAACTCTTTGCAATAACAAAATTGAGAGAGAAAATGAAATTATTGTAACACTTATAATAGAACTCAGAAGAAGTTAGAAACAAAGAAAAGAAAAATACTTAGGTTCTAATTTTATTTCTACCTAATAAATAATGTTCCTAATAAAGGCTAATTGAGAAAGAAATGTTAACAAGATATTCATCATATTAAATATTGAATGTGATCCTAAAACCAATAATAGAACCATAACTTTTAGGGATGCTTCCTTTTGGAAGTAAGCCGTAAATGATGAAATAGATTCAATCATGTCTAATAACACATGGATATTAATGGATTTACCTCTAGGATCAAAATCAATTAAGTATAAATGGGTGTTTAGAATGAAATACAATATTAATGGATTTGTACAAACATTACTTTGAAGCTTATGCACTAATGGCTAGAATGACTTCCATTAAATCACTCTTAACACTATCATCCTTTTATCATTTGTCCATTCATCAAGTGGATATTAAAATAACTATCTTAAATAATGATTTAAATGAAGAAGTTTGTATGGAACAACTATCTAGAGGGACTTTTTCTTCTTGAAAATGAAAAAAAAAAGTTTGTAAATTGGATAAGTCTTTGTGTGATTTGAAACAAGCACCTAGATAATGGCATAAGAAGTTTGATTCTAATATTTTTTACTTTTAGTTTAAAGCATAATATTATTAATAGATGCATTTACTTAAAGTTTATTAAAAGTTATGGAGTGATTGTGTATCTTTATATGATGACATATAATTACTAACATTGCAAATGAAAAATTATTTGGCTTTATGCAAAAGAAATTATTGAACATAAAAAACCAATTATTCAAAAATAAGGTTGTTAATCAAAGATAATTTAAAATTATTTAGTAAATAATAATTATAAGAAATTAACATTATTGATTAATTATCTATTCGAATTAAAATGGGTAATTTCAGCAAATAATTTTAAGTAATTAAATTTTGCTTTTAGAATTTTTTAATAATAATTAGTATTATTAATAGATTAATAATATATTAATATTTATGAAATCAGTAATAATAATAAGCATATTGTTATTATTAACTAATAATATATTCTTATTATGTGTGTATTGATTTTGAAATCAGTAATATTAAAGTATTATTATTATTATTACTACTATTATTATTATTTTATTTTTGTTATTATTTTTATTTTTATTAAGTAATTAATTTATTCTAAATACTATTTTTAGTTAATTCATAAAATAATATTTGCTTTTATAATTCTTTAATTTTAACAATATTGAATAATAGAAAGTTTTATAATTTAACATTCACTAAATGAAGTATTTATTGGAGAATAATAATA